>JAQGAX010000660.1:0-14868 GCA_034698105.1 Plectus exinocaudatus
AACACAGAACTGTTTACGTACTATATTTTCTATGTTGGACTTTTTAACTTTTGCGCGCTAGGTTTTCAGTATTTTTTACGCCCGAAATTTCGCTGCGTCGCATAGGCTGAGCGGCCGTGATGTATATATATTGTTGAAACACAAAGCTTACGGGCATATTTTTTTCAGATCCTTGCCAACTTTCTGCTTGCACGTGGTTGAACAGTTGTGCAACAATCTCAAAGCGGCTATCGACGCAGCTTACAGATCGAAAGGCTCGCCAAAATCCAAAAAAGACGAATTCCCAACCAACTACGCTGTTTTGGTAGGTTTAATTGCAAACGAACCGAATAAGTAACTCGTCGACGTCGTGTTTTACTCAAATTCTATATCTACAGCATTACACTTCTGAGCAATTTTGACTGCCTGAAGTCTTCATGATCCGCACTAATGCGATTTAATTCAGCTGAACTTGAGCTGAGCAAGGAGTACTTTTCTTTGAGACTATTAAACCACAATTTCATTCCAATATTCAAATCTTTTTAGTATAAATCTCCTCGCTACTTGTCCAATTACAGATGTTGGAGAGTCTGACATCGTTGATGCACTACTGCCTGGTTGACTCGAGCCAATACAAGGAGTCGCAGGTGCAGAGCCAGCTGGTCAACAACGCGCAGAGTTTGACACGTGGCCCGACGGAAATCCTCACGAACTTGGTCAAGGTCTTCACATTCGCCGACAATCATGTAATTTTCTTTAAAATCTCTTTCATAGATTAGACTTGTTTATAGCCTGTTTAAAATATGCTGGCTATGATCTTCCTGCAATGGGATATTCAATTTGTGCATGTTGCAGGCACTTTTTTCACTTTTATTTTCTCTTGTTATTGTTAGCTTGACTTAGGGTCCATGTTTCACTCACCATAGTGATATAAACTCTCTGACGGGTATAATATGACTTTGAAACACTAGATTGACAAGTTTATTGATTTACACACGAAGGAATTTTCAGTCTCAACCGACAACGAGCAAATTGGCGGATCGCAGCACGGCTAACTACTGGAATCAGGCGAAGAATGAGATACTCACCACTTTCCCTCACTCACTGGCGACCTTCTGCGACTTGTGGACGGCTATCAAATCCAACGAAGAACCACGGATTCCCGTTGGGACCAGTCAGGTTTGTCAATTTCATTATAATATTCATTGGTTCACTGTTACAGTACAAATTTAGATGACTGAAAGCAAAAATACTTCACAAATTTGGGTGCGAATTCAAATTTTAGGTAACCTGCCTTGGATGATTCCGAATAACTACTATGTGGAATCACTAATAAATGCAAAATTATGCAATATAGTTATTAAATAGAGTTTTAAAATGGACCAGTTGTCGATTAAATCATTCAAGTGGCGGGGTCCATGTGAGGGATCACAAGGTCAATTTTCTGTCTGGCTTTATTATCTTTTCGACTGAAGTCGTGAACCCCCTGTCCAGCCCGGTTAGGGGGTAATCTCCCGCAAATAAATGTATAATGAATATGAAAAATATTGCAGCAACTGCGTCGTCTGACACTCGACCTGCTCAGTCCGATAGCAATCAACCACCAGCAGAGTTTCCTCTCATCTTTGGCACTCGTCTGGCTCACAAGGAGTCCTCAAGACAAAGTGGTCGACGATGATCAGGTTAGTATGAGATTCGCAGTGCGCATCAACAGACTCATACGTGCCGCGTGCTTAATAGGAAATCTATAATTACGGAATGTTAGCAATTCTTAATCACATTTCCCGTATCCACTACCGTATATATTAATAAACCATTGAAATTCAATTTTTCAATTAAATTCCGCCAGGACCGCGATGATGCTTCCGTTACCGCTGTTGACGTCACTTTTGATCTTCAATCGGACGCTGAGATTAGATCACTTTATCATTCGATTGCTGCTGTCGATATCGTTTTAGAAACAACAGAATTACAGTAGTTCCGGAGAAGATTTGCGTGGATTTGGCAATATCGCATTCAATTCAAAAATGAACCTCAAATTCTCTAAAGACCTTGCCCGAGGCGGTCTTCTGTGTCTTCTTTTAGTTGTATCGGAAAGAATAATAAAATTTCAGCTTAACTTCGACTATGCGAACGCTCAGCTGGATATTGCGGACATGTTGCTCAGCGTCAAAGTGCTGCCGTTCGAAAGTCTCGTGTCTGCAGTCACGGCTACCCTGAAAGATCCGGGCAAGACGACGAAACCGGCGAGCGACAAGGTCAGGACTATTATTTTTATTTTTAGCGCATTGGTGCCCAGTCTTCCTTTGGTTCATTCCAAATCCTACCCACCTTTTTATCAGCGTTAGAGCCTTCGAGGTAAGAAGTTAGGTAAAATATTACAGATTCGCTTTGAAGTAAAAATATTGCCCATTTACATATCTATCTCTATGAAGAAAATTTGTACTGGTGGAACGACCCCTAGATGAAAAAAAAAAAAAATAAAAGTACTGGATAGCTTCGCACTTTTTTTGGAAATAGTGACGTCACATACCTGCCGCCAATCCGTTGCTATGTCTGTCTCCAACTACATTTGTGTTTCAGAGCGCTTTCCCAACGGAGGTGTCGCTGCTGGAGCTGTTCCACGCGTGTCTGCGCATGACCCCAACGGCGCTGCTCAAGACCTGCTGGCTGACTTTATCCAGTCTGCTCACCGACACGCTCAGCCTCGGTTTGCAAGCGCGAGCCGTCTTCCTTCTTTTCTCGTGAGCTTTTATTGTTTATTGTGGACTTCCTGCGGTGACCGATTTTGAACCATTTCAAGTGTAGTGAGAAATTGCGGTAATACGTAAATAGTCTGCGCACCGTATAATCCGCGTCGCAGCGTGGAGGTAAATCCTTCGCCTTGATCGCGCGTCGCCTTGATCAATAAACGTTAAAAAGCTACGAAGGCGCTAATCTTTTTAAATTTCGCTGTGAACTAATACTACTCAGCAATTTACCTATTCTAAGCACTGGATCAAGACTTTGCATTCGCGGTATGACGGGGAGATTGTACCATAAGGGTAGCAATATGGATCAATTTCAATTTTTGCAGGATTTTCGCCGATTATGTGCGCCTGGTGGGGAGTCAGTTGGAGGAGAACAAGACCGTGAGCCGGTCGATGCAGGACATGTGCCAGAAACTGACCGACGCCGTCAACTCCATCGTCGGCTGGCAGCTCGAGCAGACCACTTGGCTCAAGCGCACGCTCCAGGTCAAACAGGACAATAATACCGGTGAGTGGAGTGGAGCATTTCAGATTCGCATAGTTTTTGGCGGTAATTGGTGTTGTTCACAAAAGTGTACTAGAAGGCTCGCGGTTGCTCGCCTCGAGCGCTGGGAGACATTTATGTGGTTACCCTTTATTCTCTCCTTCAGGTTTCAAGTCGACGGACACGAGTCCAGTGATGGAGCACAGCCCTTCGTTGATGTCGCTGATGCCGTCGGAGCCGAGCTCGTTGCGCGGCTCCAGCACCTCGCTGACCATCACAGCCGACAAAAGAAGTCAAAAATCAGGTAGCATCTCCAAGGACTCTGGTATGAGCAGCAACGGCAAGAAGGATCCGGCCAGCAGCACCCAGGCGCTCTTCTTGCTTGCGTCGGTGAGCGTCGTTTCGTTTTGTGGCAGTTCGTTTGCGGTAATAATAAATGTAATGTACCGTGTTTGCTGTAATAGTGCAGCGCGCTACACTATTTTTCGGTTGGTCGCTACAGAGTCGTATTATTGGAGAGTACCGTAATACTAGAGAGTGCCGTACTAATTTTCAGAGTTTGGCTGAGATTATCGATACGATATGCAAGAGCGAAGACAAGGACAAGTTGGTACCTACTTTGCAAGCTGTGTGGGCCAACGCGCTACCGTATTTGAAAACAAAAACGTAAGCTATATTTGGTGAATCAATAATTCGTTAGTTATGGCGTACTCTTGCATTTGCGAAAAATATCGCTATAATTTGAACTGTATTAATTGATATATTTTCAGCAATCGAAACGCGCGCAACTTTCTCGCAAGTTCGAAGCTGTTGGCGTCGCTGAGCGCGTTCACTTACACCAGGAACGTTTGGAAGAAAGCCACGCTCGAGTTGCTCCTCGACACCGGTCAGTTTTCACTGCTTTGCTTCAGCATATATATGCGTTGATTTAATTTTTGTTCACGTTACGCGATGAAGCTGATTCCGGGGGGGGATTACGATCAGCACCCCAAATATTTTCCTTGGATTGGTTTCTCATCTCGCACTCAATTTATAGTCATATTGTACTTACGGGATGCTTTAGCATTGCGTGTTATCAATATCAATAAACTACTGTCGAAAAATTTCGTGAATGTAAATAAACTTCGTCATTAATCTTTTCTAAATACACTTGTATTGCTGCTGTTTTTAGGCTTTTTCAAAATGAACGAGTCGAGTCTCAAATGCTGGTTGATAGTGATCGATCATCTTATGACGCACGACAAAATATCGTTCAAAGAGTTACTCGGTGAGATTTGTGTCATTTTTTTTATTTCGAGCAACGTGTGATTGAGTGGCGGTATACATCCATTTGTCATGGTTTGTTGCAGTATCTCTCTCTGTTAATCGGCTAGGATATGCCCCAAGTCTTTGATTTTTCATGATTCTGGACATTTTTTGAAGTTTGGCGCGATCTACTAAATTCATCGACTTTGGTTTCACGCTGAGATCGTTTAGTGTGAGCCTATTATTAGGCAATACTGCATCAGAATGACCTAATTTGCAAATTTGATTCTTTCTTGAACTCCTTCTTGAAGCGATCACAGAACATTTAGTAATGCTCACCATGTTCATCTAATGAGACTTTCACTTTGTGCATCATCAACTGGCTCTGACATGTTCAGCGAAAATTGATAATCCGTATATTAACCATTCCAATTACATTTTCCATTTAAATCCCAAGAAGAACCTCAACGGACGTTTCAATCTCTGCCTAACGTTTCCGCTGCCGATGTTACCATTGACCTCTGTTTGACGCGGAGATTGTTTGCAGCGCGGATAGCGACGACGCAGAATTCGACGCTGACGAGTCTGATCACAAGCAAGGACCAAGAGTACGATATGCGCTCCAACGCGCTCAAACGTTTGGCGTTCGTTCTGCTCAGTTCTGAAATGGACCAGTATCATCCGCAGCTGCCTGAGATTCAGGGTGAGTGAGAATGATGCTCTGAATTTGCATTTGTAATGGCGGTATTAACAATAGGGCAAGTATGGGTCCGAAACGAAGGGGTTGGCACGTCTTTGCGACGGGTTAGTCCGTTACCAGGGTACCTGTTAATAACGAGCGCCGGCGAAGATTACGTCGGCTGTCGCTTCCCTGATAACCTATTAATCCGTCGCAATTACGTGCCATTCCTTGGTTGGGGTCCTTTATGACTAAAACGAAAATTCCGCGTGGATGTTTGTGCAAATTAAGTAAGATTGGCTGATCAACGCTTACAATCCGTCACCCTCATACGAGACCTGTGAATATCGTATGCTAAAGCCGGGGCGCTTAGATGAAATGAGGATGTTGAACATTTTGGAATGATAATACGGTATTGCGCGAATAACAGTGTTACAAATGAACAATTGAAAGTACTGTAGCTCTGCTTTGTTTTTCAGAGCGTCTTACGGAGAATCTGCGCCTGTATCAAGTTCCGCATGTGCACGCGCAGGTGTTCCTCTGCTACAGGGTGTTGCTCCTCAGATTGTCGCCGCAGTATCTCGTCAGTATGTGGCCTTCAATGGTCACCGAGTTGGTTAGTCAGTTACTTTATCATGATGTAACCATTGTCTTAAAATGTTACTGGATGGGTGGAAATTAACGAGACTATTTTGCTTTATATAATTCCTCCAAAATGCAATTATCGAGCGGAAACGTAGTACCGGGTTTTTATGTATAAGATACCCAAATAGGAGCCCGCTTATTTGAAAAATTTGCTGCAAACAGATATATGCGATGCAATTCGGTTCAATATCAAAGCTTGCGGAAAATAAAAAATCATCACTGTTCGAAATTTGCGGCACGAATATTTGTTCAGGTTCAAGTGTTGTTGCAAGTGGAGCAGGAGCTGACCGGTCCGGTGGTGAACACGGGCGAGCAGGAGCTGAAGCATGCTAGAGACGACCAGTGGCTGCAGCTGTACCTGTCCGCTAGCAAGTTGCTCGAGACCCTCTGCACACTCCCGTCTGGTCGATTGCCGCAGTTTCAAATGTAAGGCTTCATTTTTTATAACCCTCTATCAGCGCTGAGATTAGTCATTTGCACCCAAAATTCCGATCTATTCTTATTCTTTTGCAGGTGCCATTGGGCATTTGTGACATCGGCGTCGGCGAGCAACTCGGATGTGTTCGTTCCCCACTGCGGTCGCATAAATCAGCTGCTTCGGACTAAGGTATGCTTCGTTTAGAGCATATCACCGAACTAATGAGCTGCCAACAATAGTGCTGCAAGCTGTCAATCAGGAGCGAAAATTGCTTTAGTAACCAGTATATTTTGTGTTTCAATGACAATATTTAACTCATGGGCAGTCAATTGAATTTGGCTTTTTTCAGCAATTTATTGAAATTCACTTGTTCACCGATTTCAGTACGTCAAGCTGCCTATCAGCGAGTGAAACTATAGTTTTTCAGTTAAATTAAACCAGTGTGTAATAACAATCCGTCTATTTTGTGTTTCACTGGGAAACGTAACTCGCTGTGGGCACATACTACGTTGGTACTCGCTCCAAATGAGCTCATTACAGCAATTAATAATTCATTTCATCACCAATTTCAGTATGGCAAGATGTCTGCCACCGAGCGGAAAATGATGTCGGCGTCCTTAGTGACCGTCAAGCATCTTTCGACCTTCGCGGAACTGCGATCCTTCTTTGGCGCGCTGGCCACTCAAGGCAAGCGCAGTCAGCAGAATCATCAGGAAGAGCGACTGAGGGACGCCGACTTGCTGACCGGCGTGCTCGACTTCGCCACCGCCAAGGCCCGGCTAGAACACTCGCTACATGTTGACTTTTGCGAAAACTGGCAGTTGTGAAGAATTCGTTTTTGTGCCCATTATTTTGTGATATAAGTGCAGTAGAAACTTTTTGTGTGGACACTGAGGGTACGAGATAGGTGCAGGTCAGTAGACGAAGGAGGAAGGTAATGTCTTTCGCAGATGGGGCGATCTTCAAAGTATCCATTTTTGAACTGATTCAATTCTTCAAGGGAGTTCCTCACTTTTCGACTTGTGTATACTCCAGGAAGGGGTTTAGTACGGTATATTATTTCTGAGACTAATCGAACGTTGAAAAACAATATATATATATGGCTTTTTCAGTGCACTACATCAATTGATATCTGACAACGCTTCGTGTCCCCATTAATCAGTTTTTACTACTCAAAGAAATCCTCAAGTGAAAAAATTATTTTACCTCAAACAGTTAATATTTACTCAAGGAATTCGAAAAGCACATCAATTTAAAATTCGGTGTAATTATGGGCGGATTTTGCATTTAAAATTGAAATTCGCGCGCCCTCCAATAATGTATGGTTGATACGGTTGTTGCACTCCAACTGCCAATATTTATTTAATAGAAAACTCCAACACAGCTAGTCAAAGTTGGAATGATTCTCACAGTAAGCAGTCATTTGCGGAACGCTTTAAGAATGTTGAATGCCGTAAAGTTCCTACCGCATATACCTCTGACCGTGACCGACGAGGCGCGGAAACTGAACTCAAAATGCGACTTTCGCTCATATTTACGCCGAATTGTAAAAAATTAATATGCTCTTCGAATTCCTAGGGACATTCTACACTGTTTAGGGTTTAATATTTCTTTCACAACAGGGTCCCTTTACTTTGCACAATCCCAAAACAGCGCATCATTCTCACTCACTCTGAAATAGTATTCGGGGTCCTTTTATTGTTTTGTGAACATGGTAGCTCTTTCTGTTCGTTCGATGAACACTCTGCTTGCGTCATTCTTCTCTTCCACGCTGTTTATGTGATTCAATTTTGTGTTTTTCCAATTACCGTATTCTCGTCTCTTGCCTTGTGCTATTCGAATTTTGATTAATTGATAATAAATGTTAGTGGGGTGGGCTCATTTTTCGCGCAGTTATTGGTTCTTTGCTCGAAACTACTGTTGAAGAGACTATTGGTTTTAATGATGACGAATACATGAATTAACGAGAGTTTATACTGTAACATTTGCAATATTGTTGTTGTGTGAACCGCACAGTATCACGTCTTGGTTTGGTGTATGTCATTGCAATCCCTTTTGAGATTGACAAAGATTGATTGATCAGTGATATAAATCAGACTTTGTCCTTCTTTCAGCCGTTACCTTTTCCACATGACAATCTGTGATTCTTGTTGATGCCAGAACTGCACAAGTATATACACTTTTGCCCTTCTGTCTGGACTCAAGTACTACTTTGTGTTTTTTATTTTTGTTAACCACATTTCAATCAATTTTTTGATGTCGTGTTGCTGGGCATATACTCTTCTTTGTGCTAGATGGTGAGAAAGATGGTTGGAAAGGAAATGTATTCAAATGTCTCTCAGAGAATAGGTTGCTGGGTTGAAGTTGGTGGTAATGGCAATACATACGTTTGCATTCGTCAGGCGATTCTGGTGATTGTATAGCTGGCTGGTTATTCAAATGAACAATAAACTATTGTCAAAGTTCTCAGAACATCGCTCTCGTTTTGCGCTATGCCATTGGTCAGACAAAATCATTCAATCAGTTGGATTCCCAGTAAGTTGTAATTAATTATACGAGGGGCACTCCAAAAGTTTTTAGAAGCTCAGTACTTGTGCGCGCGCAGACAGCGATTCTTGTGTGTTTCTGTTGCACAACCTTCATTTAAGTACCCTACCAAGTTTCATTAAGTTTCGTCTCACAGCTGTCTAGAACGAGGCGTTTTCCGCACTCTGGGTCAGTGCTCAACACGCACAGGGCGCGCACTGTATTTCGCGTTATGATGTTCTACGATTTCGAACGAGGGTTAATTTTTGACTCGGGCCACAAAAGTTTGGTCGATATATTTGGGGAAGAAGCTCTGTCGTTTGCAACCGTCAACAATTTGATCCACTAATTTCAGTGGGGATGGCATTCGTTTAAAGTTGAACCTCTACATCATCAGCAGTTAACTCTCGAAAATGTCCGACGTGTTGAGCGGTTAATGCTGGGGCATCAGAATTTTAACTACATAAAATTCAGGAATGTTTGGGGGTCGTATCGGCAGCATTCAATACGGTTTTGCATGAACACTTGGGTAACCATAAGGTTTAAAATCATTGGGTCCCACATTTACCAACTGCCTAGCAAAACACTAGCGGGTTGAATGGTGTCAGTTTAAAGCAAAAACAATTTGTTGGAGGTCAGTCAAAATTGGTTTCTGAAATCGTCACAATACATAAAACGTAAATCTGCCACTATAATCCAGAAGAAAGGCGGCAATGGACCGTCTGAATGTTTGACAGGAGCGACCCCTGGTGAAATTCACTAGTGCTCGAAGTGCTTGCAAACGAATGGTGGTGGCTTTTATCGGCAGCAGGGCATGGTTGTTGCTAATCCGCTAGTGGAACATAGAACGGTGAACGCTGGGTGGTACTGTAAAGTTTGTTTGCCGGCGGTTTCCTAACAGCTCCAAAAGACGTGGCCAAAGACTGGGCTTCGCGAAGTTTTGAGGCATAACGACAATGCAGCAACGCGCACGGGAGTTCAAATGATCTATTTTTTCCATGAGGTTGGGGTGCAATTGGTCATTCACCCACCTTACAGCCCTGGCCTAGTCCCATACAACTTATTTTTATTTCCGCGAGCCAAAAAGTAGATACGGGGAAAGCGCTTCGAAAACGAAATTGCCTATATTTCTATTCTAAACAGTGTTTTAATGGCGATTTCGAAAGTGGACTTTTGCGCCTACTTCCATGATTAGTTCGATCGATTGCGCAAGTGTATTGCTGCTCACAGACAGCCTTTAGCAAAACTGGAAATGATTTGCCAAATCGCTTTAGTTTCTGAGCTTCTAAAACTTTTGGAGTGCCCCTCGTACAGTATCGACCAATAGCGGATTACACACAAAAGGCACCCGGCACTCACAATCAACGATATAACAATTCGCAAAAGTATATCTATTATTGATTAAGATTTTAAATCAAATAAGTTTCAATCATCTTATGCAGATGAAATCGAAACGCAGTGCGCACGCAACGTAGAACAATTGTAATTATCCAGATGCCTGAAAATCAGCAATTTTACAGAGATCCCTGAAGAAGAAAATAGTCTTTTGGTTCTTTACTTTTGATAGTGTGGAGATTCAAATAAATAGCTTTCAACCATATTGCACACGAACACGATACGAATGTTTCCAAATTTCTGCCAAACAAACGCTGGAATGGAATCGATAAAAGATCGACAAGGGCAGAGTGCACTGGACGACGAAGGCCCAGGCTTGCTGCCCGTAGAAGTCGACCAGCGCATGGTTGACGCTTGCTTTTTGCCCTAAAACAAATACATCTTGAAAATTTGCTACGATTACGTTAACGATTACTTTGTCAGTGATAAAGGCGTTCACAAAGGATACAGGTAAATAAGTTTAGATTCAACGAGAAACTGCAGAATTTTCTTGAAATTATTGCTCATCTCCGAGAACCTTTTAACATGCCATATACTGTATATCAAGAATAACTAATCCATCAAGCTGTCATTTATCAAGGCGTGTTAATTAGTTTTAGATGTATGTCTATGAGATCAAACAGCAGTGTTACTAATTTGATTTAGTGCACACCTTCAAATGTATTGACCAAAAAAAGCGCTAAATTGACGACCATCAGGAAGGTGACGACCTCTCTGCCGGGTTTCGTGCGTTGCAGGTAGGTGGTCGTTGCAACCATACGGCTAGCGCCCAAAATGAACACTGTTTGCAGAAGCACCTGAAGATAAATATTGCACCTCTTCACTTAGTGGTCGTCGATTGTAATGTTATTTTATGATGAAGAAAGCATTTTGATAAAAAAAAGCTCGTCGTGTTAAGGCATTGACAAAACACAGCCCCAGGTGTTTTAATCGAATAAATACGATATTCACAAACCTGCACCAGACGCATCACATGCGAGCCGAGTAAAGCGAGCAACGCGTGCGGCATTTGCTCGTGATGCGAGGTGACCAACCCGACACTGCCCGATACGCCGAAGAGCAGCTGACCGATCAGCCCCACGATCAGTAGAATATCGTCCAGCAGTTGAGCTCCAGTCGCATGACGCTGTCCCTCATAGGAGAGTTTATTGGTGCGCCAAAAGCCGAGAATGCACGCGCTAATTGAGACCGCATAAAGTGCGACGTCGGTTAGACTGAATACCCACAATGCGTCCAAGTTGCGGTCTGAAATATTTCACTAAGAATACGACTCAAAATCGAAACTGGGAAGACAAATAAAGGGCGGGTGGTGTGCATTTGGAATGGATGCAGCGGACAGATATGCAAAAACAACATCGAAAAAATTTCGATTTGGAATAATCCAAACACGCTCGGGAGGGAGTGGTAATTTTTTTAAAGTAAATCAGGCCATTCTGTCCAGTGATTGCCGACGAACACATTTTTCTTGCAGTTTTCATTAAAACAACCAATTTTGGATCAAAAATTTTCATACCTACAAAATATTTCATGCCTGATATTTTTGTTTGAACTAGCCACTCTCTCAATACCCATCTATTTGTAATTTCGATTTCTTTGACCTCTGAACTCAGTTCAATTGCAAACGCTTAATTCGAGCAGTACAATCAACTTGCCTGCATGTATCTTTATATAAAAGATCATCAGACTGACGAAAGTGGCGACCAAAAACAAGAGTCCAATAAATAAACCATTCGTCGACGAGCTGCAGTCCACTCTCAGGTTTTGCTTTCGACGATTGCGTTGAGCCATCACAGGCAGACCAATATTCCGCCATACGATGAACATCACAGCAGCCGCGATTAAGGAATATTCGATCATACAGGTGTAGAGAATGGGAGTGAATGACTTGCGGATGAGACACGCTTCTGGGTTCGCGCAGCCAGACACCTATAAATTGACAAGTGACCCGCAAACCTGGGGGTGGGGGGTTTGGGGGTGCAGAAATTTTTTCAAAGAGAAGGGGGAGTACAGTGATTTTTCCGGACAGGATTTTGGCTACCTAAAAAGTGGGGCAGCGGAAATTATTTTTACGAAATTTACACTAGATAGAATGGACTTAGAATTCTGAGGGGGTGCGCACCCCCAGCCGAAAATCCGTGCCCACGTCTGGTGACCCGTGCACCGGAATTTCTCGAAAATACACCCCCTTCCATCATGAATGTAATAAGGCGCGAAAGTTGGAGGTCTAGGTTCTTTCGGCGATGTGCAGATACGGGGTTTAGTAGAAGTTCTAAAAAATGTGAACAGTTCTACCGTACCATGTAAAAGAACTGTTTCTTTTCTTCGTCGGAACGATGCTCTTCATATGGAACTGAGCCCACCAACATTGAGGTATAGGTCAGATTTTTGGACGCTTGTAAATTTGTCAATTTATTTGACGACTGCACAACGCTGAAAAAGATATTTAATGTAGCAAAGGCTATCAAAGGGCTATTAAAATAGTTACTTAAACGCAGAATTTTTTCTCGTGGTTAATTATGACAATAGGTGACATTAGGTAATTTAGGTGACATGTCACATATATGTGACGTCATAATTAACACTGTTAGATACCTGGTGTTTTTACTAAATCTTTTTTTTAGAAATTTAGTCTAGTTAATGCTTGAACAGAATCTGTCTGGCCAGAGTTAAGCGTGGGGCGTATGGGGTGTGCATCCTCCCCCAGAGGGTTTTGCAACTTTGGGGCCGGAATCTGGGGTTGCAGAATTTTTCGTGAAGGTAAGGGAAGTACTGATTTTCGTGAGACATATTTATACTGGGTGGAATGAACTTAAATACATTTAGAGGAAGTACACATCACTCAAATTCTTGCCCCTCCAGACTTCAAACCCTCAGACCCATATCAAAAATTTTATAAATCACTCACTGTACGGTTTCAATTTCTCTGGACACTTCGAATTCTTCCAGTATTAAATGACGCAGCCACACCCACAAGTTTACGGCCACCAGGTGCATTGTGCCGAACCGAGCGATATTCTTTGATCGATGAATGGTCATCTGCAAAAGAAATTACCGTACTTATTTTAATTGCACGGCATGCTGTTCGGTTTTACCATTGCCTACAGACTATATTAACTGTGTTAAATATAGATCCATTTGAACTTTTGCAACAAATGTTCAATAAAAATGCAAATCGAAAGCTGTAAAAGACTTCTGGGATGTAGATATGCATAAATAACGTACAATTTCGATAGTTCAGCGACGCCTTTCAGATTATAGAAGCCGTACTATTAGAGAGATTACCGTACAATTAGAGGTTTTCCTTCTATTGAAATAAATATTGATAGTGCGTTTGCAAAATATATGACCGGGGGGACGCGTTTTGGGTGCAGCCAACTGATTGACTTTCGTCCACAGCAGCTGACTCAGCCCAAAACAATAGCTTAAAATATCTTCCATCAACCTCCCCCACAAGCACATCTGAGGTCACTCCTTTGCTATCGTTTGCTGATCTTTTAGTCTATCCTTTACTGTTCACTGAAAAATGCTGACTAAACCACTTCATGTGCGTACTTTTGAATTCTGAAAGATGAAATGCATTTGAATGAATGTGAACACGACGCCGAGGCACAGTTTGATGATGCGCATGTTGTCGCACGTCGTCGAATCAGCATCGTAGTTCTCCTCGATGCACTGAAACAGCTCCATCCCAATCGATACGATGCCGGCGATGCCGAAGACTAAACGAGAATTATGTACGATATAGTGATCAAAAATTAAGCTTAGAAAGTACTTTCATAAAGGGCATTTCCCTCTTCACAGAGCACATAGGGCCACGGTTACAAATTGCTTAAAAAATGATAAAGGGGACCCTTGCCTCTTTTTAGGCCATACTATCCAAAAAATTCATAAAAATGACAACGTCCCCCCACTATTGTTCTTATGGGCCTTTTAGGTCACTCTTTCTTAATCCGACGCCGTATTCTGATGAGCATTTGTCATTAGCGTCGCCCTAGCCGCCCGCCCAGTTCCACCCCAACGCCCTGTCTATAATTCTACGCGATTTCTGCAAGTCACAAACTGACTGCTTCGGGGACGACGTCTATCACTTTTTGTGAATAAATGACGGCCGTCCATATCCTCAATAGAAGCTTTATGCAACATGTGCACTCAACTGAGTTCTTGAAGATTGACTAAATATGTCCAATATAAGGAACCTTACCGTCGCCACTAGATATCAATTATAATGGATTATTAGTTCGCTTACCAATGCATCCAAGTCTCAAATAAAGACTGCTGCCAGTTGCACTGCTATGGCTGACACTCCGCAACGAGACTTTTCTTTCTAGACCCGGTTTGTCGATGCTATCGTTGTCTATTTCGGCGAGGCGCGATTTCGAAAGGCGGAGATTTCTAAGCGACGACGATGAGCGATGGCGCAGCGATCGGATCCAACCGCGATGCAGCATGAATCCGTGACAGTAACCAAAGAACAGTATTGCCGTGCCATATAGGTATATGTGGAAGCACTGAAATCGAGACTACTGTAAGTAGGACAACGTCGCTTCGGAAATGCCCCCTTCTTCGTGAAGTGTTACAATGAAAAAGTCTTTAGAAGGCTGAGAAAATAAGGTACGTTAATGACAATTTAAGACTGCTATACGGCGCAGGCCCTTTTTCCACGCCGCGTAGCGGCGTGGTATCACGTCTGGAAATGTACTAAGACGCTTTTTCGTCGATTCGAAAATGCCGCAAAACAACATGAGTA
>JAQGAX010000661.1:0-14865 GCA_034698105.1 Plectus exinocaudatus
GAGGACGTCGAATTGAGCTCCGCAACTCTCTTTCTTCTTATTCTCATCTTTCGCTCCTTATTCTTTACGTTTTTCGTAAATTCGCTCACCATGAATGTGGCTAGCCTTTGGTGAGATTTTAATTTACCGTAGAAATGTTGCGACTTTGCTCCACTGCACCTGGCCGAAAAGAGTAACGCGAAATTCGTTCATTTAAGTTTTGGCTTAGACTAGGCCCTGGGTGAGCGCAGCGGTACAGTACAGTTCTTCCTGTTGAACTAATAGTTGAGGATAGTTTTCGAAACATGCAGTACGATCAGTAAAACGCTACGTGGGATCAGTTAGTGCGCGCGTTATTTTCAGTGCATGATACCTCTATCTGAATGTACTGTGCAGCAAGAATGAAGGAAAGAAGTGTACTTTAGCGACTGGACGGTTTTATAGGGAGACCAATTTGGCAAATGGCTTAGCCCCCAAATGCTACGGCCCTCGACTCTGATTGTCAATTGTTAAAAATTTAAAATTTTTCAGCGATCTTGGTTCAAATTGAGGCATTTTTGCCTCCAGAGTTACTAGAACTCGATATCGGTATTGATAGGTCGCGTCCAGAAGTGAAGTATGCTATCAGACTCGAATGATGTTGCCAGCCCCACATCAAGAGGCCTTGCATGAAGGCGGTGAGGATGGAGGGGCGCAGTGGATGCTCGAAGTTACGGATTTGGTTGAACCTCGCTTAAGTAAAATTGAGGTAATTTAAAGAAATTTGCCAAGCGGACTGAGTCAATATACGACTGTGTTGTGTGCTATCTTCACGAAATTGGTTATATTAAGCCGTTTTACACTTTTTGATGATCATTGCTTGCAGAAGTGAAATTTAGAAACAAAGACAGATACAATTAATAGATTCTCTGACCAGCTGTTAGTATCTTATGCTAATTGGCGCTGTCTCAATTTTGAAATATCGAATATGTTCATTTTGTGCACACAAACTAATATTTGCATGTGTGGAGAAATGTCTCAGGCGAAATATAACAGTAGCGTTTTTCTATCTCTACAAATGTGTTACAGAGCAGGAGTGGCCATGGAGATTATAAAACCGCGCAAGTGGTTCGATAAGATTTGGAAAGATGTTTGATGCGTTGAGTTATGAAACCTTTCGCCACGAAGAAATAGAGAAACTCTTTTTGAGGATGCACTGGATAGAAAGGGGTTTGGACCGTCAGATGTTATATAATCCCCAGTCAGCTGGCGATAACTCACCCAGTCTAAACCTGTGCCCACCTCTGATGCGCACTAAGGCAACGATTGATCATGTATCAGTTGTTCTCGTGCATTGACGTCAAGGTACGAAAAAATTCGATAGCAGCGTTTGCCGAAGCGCACACAGTTTGCACGTGGCCTCTGATTTTCAGGCAGCGAAATGTTCAATTATAGTAACTTCATCGGTTATCTGTAAATAATTATCGTAAATGCTGGGCGTTTTCTACAACATGTAATAAAAATTGCGTGAGAAAAATTTGCCAATCTAACCTACATTTCTCTGCTTTACCGAGCTTTGTATGAGGTCACTAGGTCTCGTAACTGGCGTACGTATCTATTTTCGTATATTAATAAATCAATCACAATTTATTAATATCGCATCTCAGCATCGAATAAATGAGTAACAGCAAAGAAATGAGCGGAAAATTTGTTCGTTGGACAGGAGAAATTTGTTCAAATAGTGCAAGGAACAGAACGGATCACAAAAAGGCGAAATAGAAGTCTGTAACATCAGTGACTAGAAGTGGTGCTCATCGACGTGGAAGAGCTTCTCGCACACCTCTCTTGCTGCCAGAACCTGAAAACACAGAGGTAATTGTTGGGAAAGTAAATTTGTAGAGATATATAGACATGGGCGAATGGGGGCAAATATTACACTCAGATACTTTCCTGAAGAAAAATGTCACCAGACCATTTATCTAGGGGAGAGAAATGAAATTTGTGCCGGATAGAATGGACTTTCTATGAAATAGTGACGTAATGTCCCGAGGCACTGAAAGATATAATAACCGCTCGATTTTGCTACGCATTGGCGACGGGTTAATATAGGTTCCTTGGAAACAATTGACGACGGATTAGTCGAGTTGATGCCGTCGCCGACTGCTACCCGATTACCTACTAACCCGTCGCCAATGCGCAGCAATTATACGTTAAGCATTGGTTTATGAGCGTCCGGTTTTGCCCGAGTTTTTGAGATACTTCTGAGCTTCCCTCTTGTCCTTGGATGCCAGGATTTGATCACTCGGGCTACTCTCTACGAGTCCAGGACTTGCAGGAACGTTTATAAAAAGGATTTACCTTCTGTTTCTTATCGGTATCAAGGCGATCGATGTAAACTTCGATCTTAGCCTTCAGATCCGACCACTTCTTTTCTTCGTGCAACTGCTTCAACTCGTCTCGCTCCTCCTGGCTGGCCACGTCCTTCACCCACGAGATGCACTTTCCTGAATAAAGACCATTCTATTTCAATAAATGAATCCTAATTACTCGATTACAGTAGCATTGTTACCATTTCGCAAACGACTGGCAATATAGCATTTTATGAATAAAATACAGCAGGTACCTGATTTTTAACGAAAACCCTCCCCCAAATGACTTCTTCCGTTTAGTACAGCAATTACTCGCAGGCAAGAGAGAGATTATTAATTTTGGTATGGTCGCAAAAATACGCGAAACGAAGTAATTTTTTAGCACCATTGCTATGACTTATTTGTTAAATTAGCTACTCGGTCGTAGTAACTGCAGAAAACAATCGCTAGCGGATGCTGTAACCTAAAACATTGGTAACGATCCATTCTAAGAAAATGAGAACAAAAATATCAGAACAAAAATCTGACCGTACCTTTCCAGTTGGTCTTAAGCTCTTCCTGCTTATCAGCAGGCAATTCGCCGAAGAACATCATCACTTTGGCCTTGAGCTGATCTTTGCTGGCTCCTGAATCTTTCAGTTCTTTAAGAGAAGCCTTTTGCGCTGACGTCAGCCACTAAATGAATTTCGTTCATAAAGGCAGTAACATTCAGGCCTAACCATAGAACTGGGCAAGAAAGAAAGACCATAGGGCGAGACGACCAAATAAACTGAATAATTTAATTAAGAGAGTCAACAGCTGACAATTTAGTGGTAAAGAGCTCAATTTCAGAGAAATTCATCAACGACAAATATATTATTACGGCCAATGGGTAATTTCAACAAAAAGGAAAAAGTTAGAAACTATGTAGAGCAACGCCAAAGCTTAAACTTACGTCAAGGTGCTCCTTGAGATGATCATAGTTGTTGCGAATACGCCGAGAGTTCACTCCCAACACAACCTTACAGGAATCAGCAACAGCGACCGCTTTTGCCTTCTTCTCGGGGTCACTCATGCTATTAATAAACTCTTCAGCTTTGGCAACAATCTCGGCATTAGTAGCGCCGCTTTCTTTTAGCGCCTTCAATTCGGCAGCCTTCTCCTCGCCGACAGCCTTCTTGATAAATGCGCGGCAGGCACCTTGCAGTTTGCCTGTTGCCTCAGTCCTCACATCTCCAGTGGTAGCTTCGTAGTATTCCCACACTTTGGCTTTAAGGGTGCTAAAGTCAGCTCCACCCTCTTTCAACGCCTTCAGTTCATCCTTCTGCTCTTGAGTCAGCCAGGTCAAATGGTCTTTCCAGGCATCATAATCACCTCGACGCAGTCTTCTGTTACCAACGCCAAATACGACTTTGCATGACTGCGCGACTGCTTCGGCCTTCTGCTTCATCGCTGGGTCACTCAGACTGGCAATGAGTTCATCAACCTTTGCTACCATTTCTTCCTTGGTAGCACCGCTCTCCTTCAGTGTCTTCAGCTCATTTGCCTTTTCATCGCCAACAGCCTTCTTGATGAATCCGCGGCACGCATCTTGCAGTTTGGCAGTTGCCTCAGTTCTCACATCTCCAGTGGTAGCTTCATAGTATTCCCATACCTTTGCTTTCAGTGTGTCAAAGTCAGCTCCTCCTTCTTTGAGTGCTTTCAGTTCATCCTTCTGCTCCTGAGTTAGCCAAGTCAGATGGGCTTTCCAAGCGTCATGGTGGGCATGATCTCCTCGACGCATTCTGCGGCTGGCAACTCCAAACACAACTTTGCATGATTGTGCGACTGCTTCTGCCTTCTGTTTCATCGCTGGATCAGTCAGGCTGGCAATAAGTTCGTCAACCTTTGCTACCATTTCTTCTTTGGTAGCACCGCTCTCCTTCAGTGTCTTCAGCTCATTTGCCTTTTCATCGCCAACAGCCTTCTTGATGAATCCGCGGCACGCATCTTGCAGTTTGGCAGTTGCCTCAGTTCTCACATCTCCAGTTGCCGCTTCATAGAACTCCCAAACCTTATTACGCAATGCATCAAAATCAGCTCCCCCCTCTTTCAGCGCCTTCAGTTCATCCTTCTGTTCTTGAGTCAGCCAAGTCAGATGGGCTTTCCAGGCGTCATGATGAGCATGATCTTCTCGACGCCTTCGGCCGGCAGCTACTCCAAAGACAACTTTGCATGAGTTGGCAACAGCCTCTGCCTTCGTCTTCACATCTGGGTCAGTCAGGCCAGCAATGAGTTCATCAACTTTGGCAACAACTTCGGCATTGCTAGCACCGCTCTCCTTCAGTGTCTTCAATTCAGCTGCTTTCTCATCGCCAACAACTTTCTTGATGAAACCACGGCACGCATCCTGCAGTTTGGCTGTTGCCTCAGTCCTAACATCTCCAGTGGTAGTCTCATAGTATTCCCACACTTTCGCTTTCAGTGTGTCAAAGTCAGCTCCACCCTCTTTCAGCGCCTTCAGTTCGTCTTTTTGCTCTTGAGTCAGCCAGGTCAGATGGGCTTTCCAGGCATCATGGTGAGCATGATCTCCTCGACGCATCCTGCGGCTGGCAACTCCAAACACAATCTTGCATGATTGTGCAACTGCTTCTGCCTTCTGTTTCATCGCTGGATCAGTCAGGCTGGCAATAAGCTCATCAGCCTTCTCTGAGAGCTGCTCTTTAGTAGCACCACTCTCCTTCAGTGTTTTCAGCTCATTTGCTTTTTCATCACCAATAGCCTTCTTGATAAATCCGCGGCATGCATCCTGCAGTTTGGCAGTTGCTTCAGTCTTGACATCTCCAGTGGCCGCTTCATAGAACTCCCACACCTTACTACGCAGTGCTTCAAAATCAGCACCACCATCCTTCAGCGCCTTCAGTTCATCTTTCTGTTCTTGAGTCAGCCAGGTCAAATGGGCTTTCCAAGCGTCATGATGAGCGTGATCTCCTCGACGCATTCTGCGGCTGGCAACTCCAAACACAATCTTGCATGATTGCGCTACAGCTTCAGCTTTCTTTTTCGTTTCTGGATCAGTGAGGCCAGCAATGAGTTCATCAGCTTTCTCTGACATTTGCTCCTTGGTGGCACCGCTCTCTTTCAATGCCTTCAGTTCATTTGCTTTTTCATCACCAACCGCTTTCTTAATGAAATCGCGGCAAGCATGCTGAAGATGTGTTGTGGCTTCAGTCTTGACATCGCCAGTTGCTGCTTCATAAAATTCCCAGACCTTGTTACGCAGAGTATCGAAATCTGCACCACCCTCCTTCAATGCCTTCACTTCATCCTTCTGCTCTTGAGTCAACCAAGCCAAATGCGCCTTCCAGGCGTCGTGGGTTGCTTCAGTGCGTCGCATTCTGCGGCTAGCAACTCCAAACACAATCTTGCATGATTGTGCGACTGCTTCTGCCTTCTGCTTCATCGCTGGATCAGTCAGACTGGCAATGAGCTCATCAGCCTTCTCTGACATTTGCTCCTTGGTGGCACCGCTCTCTTTCAATGCCTTCAGTTCATTTGCTTTTTCATCACCAACCGCTTTCTTGATAAATCCGCGGCATGCATCCTGCAGTTTGGCAGTTGCTTCAGTCTTGACATCTCCAGTTGCCGCTTCATAGAACTCCCACACCTTACTACGTAGTGCTTCAAAATCAGCACCACCATCCTTCAGCGCCTTCAGTTCGTCTTTCTGTTCTTGAGTCAGCCATGTCAAATGTGCTTTCCAGGCGTCATGATGAGCATGATCTTCTCGACGCCTTCTGCTGGCAGCTACTCCAAAGACAACTTTGCATGATTGAGCAATTGCTTCAGTTTTCTGCTTCTTATCTTCGTCATCTAGCTGAGCAATGAATTCATTGACCTTGGCTAGTATTTCAGCGTTGCTTGCGCCGCTCTCCTTCAGCGTTTTCAGCTCCTCCGCCTTCTGATCACCAACCATCTTCTTGATGAATTGGCGGCATGCGTCTTGCAATTGGCTGGTTGCTGCGGTCTTAACGTCTCCTGTTGTTGCCTCGTAGAATTCCCACACCTAAACATATGCCGAATATTTTGTCATTTTTAACAAGGTATGGCTGAATTAACAGGTAAAATATCAAAATTTATGAATGCAAATGAAATGTACTTCGAGATATTTGAAACTGTTATGAAATTGTTGACAAGATTTTCATTTGGTAAGCATAGACACTAAATTTTATGCGCTCATTAATTACAGATACATAATATGATCCTCCTGGGAATACTTGAAATCTGGAGCAGAGAATGATAATATTTCCATTGCCCATATCTCGACATTATATGTTCCTTTTATGCGCTATCGTCTTCACCAGTTGTTGGCGCAGTTCGAAACGTGGGAAGAGTTGATACCGTAATATTTGAGGGTACACAGTCAACCCTTTCAAGCACTTTTTGAGGGTAAATTTGGGCAAAGGTGGCCAATGAGAAAATCAAGCGACTTCCTAGCTGACCACCCTCAGAGGCTTATTTCATTTTAAACAGCAGCCGCTGAGATTAGCGCTCAGTTAGCTGAGTATCATATTTCATCTATATCTGACCTTAATTCTGAGGCATGATACGCAGTCAGGTGAACACAGATCTCAGCGGCCGCCCTTTAGTGAAACAGGCACCAGCCCCCACCCCTTAACATGCGATTCGCACAATTTACAATAGGCTGCGAACATACTTTGCTCTTCAGCGTGTCGAAATCGGCTCCACTCTCTTTTAGGGCCTTCAGTTCGTCCGTTTGCTCTTGCGTCAGCCAAGTCAGATGTGCCTTCCAGGTCTCGTAGTTTCCTGTGAAAGCGAAATCAGTTCATCAAGCATGCGACTGCCAAATTAATGAACTGTCATGCCTTAGGGTTGGAGGGCTTCCTGGCGGAAGGATACTGTAATTCCACATCCCTCTCCTCACGCACCAAATAATGACCATATAGCAGACATGAGCAATGGTTTGAGCTCGCCCTATCACTGACGAGACATAAGTGAGCCTGCCCTACCGATACTGGCTCCTTAAGTGTATCAAGTTCAATACTATCAAGTAATATCTACCCAAAAAATTCCGCCTTGTAGAGGAGCAATATTTCACAGAAAGAGCAAGCCAATATCCCAAAACCAGTCCGACCTCTTGCTCTACCGACATCGGCTGGGCATGGAAGCATTCTTGTAACCAGGGGGTCTAGGGGGGGTCGGATCTGATTCTGGACCGCGCCGTGATTCTGTCTTACCTCCACCACGACGCAGGCGGCTGGCAGCAACGCCGAAGATCTTCTTGCAGGTCTGCGAGAATCGCTGGGCGCGGGCCTTCTTCACGGGATCCTGAATGGCGGCGATGAACTCTTCGGCCTTGGCAGACAGATCCTCCTTGCTCGCGCCGTTCTCCTTCAGCTCTCGCAGCTCAGTCGCCTGATCAGGTCCAATCACTGAGACGATCAGGGCGCGGCAGGCACCCTGAAAATATTATCAGAGTACTGTACCATATGCAACGTAAAGTCCACCCGCAAGTACTGCGGAAAAGGCAGTGCAAAATTTGTCTCCATAAAGGTACAGTATTCAGATGCCTCAGAGGTAGTATCCCATACTCCCAATGGTCATGTCTGCATTACCTCCATTCATCCACCCACGCCCACATATGACGTCATCAGTCATAACATACCTGCAGTTGCTCAGTAGCCTTCTCCTTGACCTCCCCGACGGCAGCCTCGAAGAACTCAAGAACTTTGTCCCGGACTTGATCGTGGTCGTCATTGGCCTCGTGCAGCGCCTTCAGCTCCTGGCGCTGTTCGTCGGTGAGCCAGCTCAAGTACTTCTGCGCCCATTCATCATGCTTGGCGTCGTGCTGGTCGCGACGCAGTCGGCTAGGTGATGCAACTTCGAAAAATTGCTTGCAAGAATCTGAAACACTATATTTATTTTAATACAAGGACACTCTCTAAACGAAGGACATGACAGTGGATAATAGACCTATAACGAGTCCTATTCCAGACTAGAAAAGATTTAGGTTACTGGATCCTGCAGAAATGCATGCGCTGAGACCCTCGTCAGGTTAGATTATCTCAAAGTATCTCTCATCTCAAAGCGAATGGCTATTATTATAAACATTATTATTTTAAAAAATAAGGCTATTATTAAAAGCCGTCCATTTTTTCGTTCCAATGCATCTGAGTCATGTTATTTCGGCTGCGGGTGGCTATATCGAACGAGCCTGGGATAGAATTTGTGCCCGCCTCTAGGTTCATAAACTACTGCGTGAATATTGGTTGACTGAAATATTGTAGAAGTAACTCGCCCGTGTATCGCTCAGCCTCGGCCTTTTTGTTCTCATCGTCAACTTCAGCGATAAACTCGGCGACTTTTGCTGCCAGCTCATCTTTCGTCGCACCCCCGTCCTTCAGTGTCTTCAGTTCAGCCGCCTTCTCGGCACCGACCGTTTTAACGATCAGTTCACGGCACGCGTCCTGCATATCACTGTCATAATCGCTGTAATCAAATGTCCACGAGCAGTACCTGCAGCTTCATGGTCGCCTCCTTTTTAACATCACCTTCGGCAGCTTCGTAGAATTCGATGATCTTGTCGCGAGTCGCTTCGTGGCTGGAACCGCCCTCGTGCATTGTTCTCAATTCAGCAATTTGTGCGGGCGTCAACCATGACAGATACTTTTTCGCCCATGCGTTGTGAGCCTTCACCTGGAAATGTTGAAATCTTTTATATATAAAATAATAATTAACAGATGTTAATATTAGACATTCAGAGAGAGTTGGACCATTATGTAAAGAACAAAAATTTGTTGGAGCACCAAAAACTCAACCTTTTTAAAAAGGTCACCAAAATTTTTCTAAAGAAAATCATGTACTCTCCTTACCTTCGCCAACAATTCTGCAACCCCTTCCTACCGCTGAAGTCTGCTTTATAAAGACCCTGTATAAGTAACTACCGCCGCCTGCTTTTAAACTCAATACCCTAGCGGCGGAGAGAGGCGGGTCGCATGCCTCGCAAAGCATAACAAATTTGTGGCACGCTCACATTAGTGAGATGCTGTGCACGCATTGGTGTGCACGCTCACATCGTTCATATAGGTGAGGTATGCGCGGCAATAACTGTATAAGCCGGCGCTAAAACATTAAGGGCCTGTTTCATAAAACTGTTGAGAATTGAGAATTGAGAAATTGAGTTTGCTTTATCACATAAAGGTGACTAGTCACAATTCTTCACGTGATAAAGCAAACTCAATTTTTCAATTCTCAATTCTCAACAGTTTTATGAAACAGGCCCAAGCATGTTGCAATGGTTCTTACACGTTCGCTGTCTTCTACTTCCTCTCGGCGCCTTCGACCAGCCACTCCGAAGATCTGTCGGCAAGTTTGCGAGTATTCAGTCGCCTGCGCCTTCTTATCTTCATCTTCAATGGTCGCGATGAGTTCTTCAACTTTGGCTGCCAGAGCTTCCTTTGTCGCACCACTTTCCTTCAGCGCTTTCAGTTCTTCTGCCTTCTCTGCGCCGACCACAGACACGATCAGACCACGGCAAGCAGCCTGTATATTGAGATTGTTTAGTGAATTCATATTATTTTCTTTATATTTTAACGATAAAATTGATTGATTACGTTTTATATCGAAAAATCAGAGGACAAACTTATTGCTCTTAAGTTTTTCTCTCTCCAAAAACGAGTGTGGACGTATGGAATATACCCCAGGCCCCAGTACGAAGAAAATTTTAAGGGCGCGCAGAGTTTAAGGGTCAAAACGCAAATGCATTTATCGAGAATGAATAAAATATTATGCAACCGTTCTTGGCAATTGTGTAGGAAATTCAGCCGTCAGCTGTGTGAACACTATTTACTATGGGCTAGGTCATTTCCTTATAGGAAAAAGTATGATTTGTACTGAATAGAATGCAATTTTTTTGAAAAAGTGATATTGTTTGCCCAGGCGCCGAACCTAGCCAGTGTCTGCTACCTCCGACAGAAAATAATAAATTTAAATATGAAACGAAATTTATACTGTGCAGTACCTGCAATTTGGCTGTAGCCTCAGTCTTGACGTCGCCTTCGGCAGCATTGTAGAACTCGAGGACCTTGGCTTTGATGTCCTGCTTGGAGGCGCCGGACGCCTTCAGGTCCTTCAATTCCTGCTGCTGCTCGGGCGTCAGCCAGCTGAGGTATTGCTTGACGAAGTTGGCGTGTTTCTCGTCCTCATTTCGTCGCACTCGGCTGGATTGCATTTCGAAGATTTTCTTGCATGAGCTACCATAGTGTTCGACCTAAACGCACATTCTGCGTTAATTAATTTCATTGATCATATTAATTAGTTAAGCGCCAATGATGAAAGTCTTTGACCTAGTCCTCATTGCAGACATATTCACGATGATTTGCAACATTACACTAATTCAGTACAAGTTTGTGTAATGTTGCGAAACATCCCCCTTTCGTCATCAGCAGATATTTTTGGTCCACATAAATCAACATGCACGTGCATATCCGCAGATAGATTACGGATAAATGGACCAACCAAATTGTGGATGGAGGAAAACTGAGACTGATGCGAGATGCGGATAATTGGATCGATCCTTAACTGTCAACAATCTTTAGAGGTAACGAGGGCCTCTTATTATGTTTCACCACAGGTGGATAAATGCAGACAAGGGTGTGGATGAGTCATCAATATCTGCCGATGGATAAATCTAGGAGTGGTGAACTTAAGCAACACTATTAGAATATTGTATTTTGAGCACGTTGAGAATCACGTTATTCGCATTCGTGTTGAGATTATACTGCTATTACTCACTGCACTTGAAATGGTGTCAGATTTCCGCTATTTGATGTTCATAGTACCTACCTTGGTTTTCTTGTCAGCATCCGTGACTTCAGCCAGGAATTCCTGAACCTTCGCAGCCATATCATCCTTGGTGGCGCCGCCGTCCTTCAGCGCTTTCAGCTCGGCCGCTTTTTCGGGTCCGACCACTGACACAAGCAGTTCGCGGCACGCACCCTAACAAGGAATATTAGCTCAGTGATTAGAGCATTTACTCGCGAAGCGAGAAGTCATGAGTTAAATATGCGTAGACCTTCCGGTCCACAGGGGAAGGCGCGTAGCCATAAATCGAAAACCGGGTGGGCAAAATTGCTATCTCCAGGGGGGCAAGCTGGCACAGTTCAAAGGGGAACTCTTATCGTTTTTTCTGGCTCCCGAAAAATTGCTATCCAGGGGGGGGGCGGCAAATCCGAATACTGGGGGAAATGCCCGGCGTCCCCCTTCAGCCACGCGCCTGCACAGAAGCACCATGAAATCCAGTCCGGAATTTTTTCTAATTCACCTGGCATCCATTCCACTACGAAAATAAATTGCCACAAATTGAAACCGCGTTTTCAGTTTTCAATAGGAGCGGCTCACGCAGAAATAGTGGCACAGGGAACACTTAACCAAGAATTTGTTAACAAACCAAAATCTGCACACCGTTGCCGGACGATACCCCACTGTAACCGTTTGCACATGAGCCCCCTGTGTCACTTTTATTGAAAATACGGTTAGTCACCTGAAGCAGCTCAGTCGCTTGCGTCCTTGTGTCTCCCTCAGTGGCTTCATACGCAGCCAGTACTTTGTTGCGCAGGTCCTCCTGACTAGCTCCACCCTCCTTCAGCGCCTTCAGCTCTGCGCGCTGCTCGGCGGTCATCCAGGCGAGGTACTTGTTCGCCCACGCCTCATGGTCGTGCGGGTGGTTGCGTCGGCGACGGCTGCTTGCAGCCGCGCTGTACACTATCTTGCACGATCCTGAATTGGTAATATTTGATATTTTTAGACAATGGCATAGGATTTGGTTAACTGAAGCAGACATGGACACAGGTCGACGGGCATAGGTGTAACCGGGGGGGTCCACTATATACCATCTCATTGGATGTTTCAAAATATGCCAGGGCCCAACAGCATAGGTGTAACCAGGGAGCTAGGGGGTCGGTCCCCTGGCCTGACCCCCACCCCCCGCCCGAGAAAGTCCAGAAAACATTTTCGCCACATAGTGGCGGAAAAAATGTTGACATTTTTTTGAATTGGCGCCGAAATCCCGACTGGAAGGTACAATACTTCCCCCTGACCCGAGAAGGTCCAGACCCCTCTGGCCTCGGATATCCATTGCACCTATGGCCAAAAGCATGAGAGGGAACGATAGCGCTGTGTCTGAAAAATATCAGCATAATTTCTGGGGGTATTGCAGAGAGGCCAAAGCTCTGCTGCCTGAAGGATGTATATCCAAGATGGGCAAGAAACAACCATTCTATTCATTCACTTCATCCAAAAATTCTAATTTTTGGCAAGTAGTGGCAAAAGTGTTTCATGCCCCAGTAATTTTTGATTCAAAGCATTTGGGTGCCCAGGGCATATCCTCTCAATAACCCTGTGTTCCCGTCTGGAACAGCCATCTGAATCTTGTGCAAACAGCTAACACCCACAGTTGCAATAAAATCATCATACCCCACTCCCATATATTGTTGAAGCAACACAACTTACCAACGTATCGAGTTGCCATTTC
The DNA here is from genome assembly GCA_034698105.1 of Plectus exinocaudatus. Lineage (NCBI taxonomy): Eukaryota > Metazoa > Nematoda > Chromadorea > Plectida > Plectidae > Plectus > Plectus exinocaudatus. Next base: position 12,838 of record JAQGAX010000661.1, read on the forward strand.
CTTCTTATGAGCATCAGTCACTTCACCAAGGAATTCGTCAACCTTCGCCTGCATATCATCGACGGTCGCGCCACTCTCCTTCAATGCCTTCAGCTCATCAGTCTTCTCCTGGCCAATAACAAGAACCATCATTGCCTTGCAACCATCCTTCATCTTCGCGATCGCGTTTTTCTTCACATCTCCTTCAGCTGCTTGGAAGTACTCCATTACTTGGTCACGAAGAGCTTCTTGGGTAGCACCACCCTCCCTCAGTGTCTTCAGATTAGCCTTCTGATCTTCAGTCAGCCAGTCCAGGTACTTCTTTGCCCAATTTGAGTGATCATTTCCATGCCCTTCATGTTGATCTCGTCGCAATCTACTTGATGAAACACCAAAGACAACTTTGCATGAGCCAGCAACAGCCTCTGCCTTCTTCTTCATGTCAGGGTCAGTCAGGCCAGCAATGAGTTCGTCAACTTTAGCAACCATATCGGCATTGCTAGCACCGCTCTCCTTCAGTGTCTTCAATTCAGCTGCTTTCTCATCACCAACAACTTTCTTGATGAAACCACGGCACGCATCCTGCAGTTTGGCTGTTGCCTCAGTCCTCACATCACCAATGGTAGCTTCATAATATTCCCACACTTTCGCTTTAAGTGTGTCAAAGTCAGCTCCTCCTTCTTTGAGTGCTTTCAGTTCATCCTTCTGCTCCTGAGTAAGCCACGTCATATGTGCTTTCCAGGCGTCATGATGGGCCTGATCGCCTCGACGCAATCTGCGGCTGGCCACTCCAAACACAACTTTGCAAGATTGCGCGACTGCTTCTGCCTTCTGTTTCATCGCTGGATCAGTCAGACTGGCAATCAGTTCATCAACCTTTGCCACCATTTCTTGGTTGGTAGCACCGCTCTCCTTTAGTGTCTTCAGCTCATTTGCTTTTTCATCGCCAACAGCCTTCTTGATGAAGCCACGGCAGGCATCCTGTAGTTTAGCAGTTGCTTCAGTCCTCACATCTCCAGTGGTAGCCTCATAGTATTCCCACACTTTCGCCTTAAGGGCGTCAAAGTCAGCTCCACCCTCTTTCAGCGCCTTCAGTTCGTCTTTTTGCTCTTGAGTCAGCCAGGTCAGATGGGCTTTCCAGGCATCATGGTGAGCATGATCTCCTCGACGCATCCTGCGGCTGGCAACTCCAAACACAATCTTGCATGATTGTGCGACTGCTTCTGCCTTCTGTTTCATCGCTGGATCAGTCAGACTGGCAATGAGCTCATCAGCTTTCTCTGACATTTGCTCCTTAGTGGCACCGCTCTCTTTCAATGCCTTCAGTTCATTTGCTTTTTCATCACCAACAGCTTTCTTGATAAATCCGCGGCATGCATCCTGCAGTTTGGCAGTTGCTTCAGTCTTGACATCTCCAGTTGCCGCTTCATAGAACTCCCACACCTTACTACGCAGTGCTTCAAAATCAGCTCCACCCTCTTTCAGCGCCTTCAGTTCGTCTTTCTGTTCTTGAGTCAGCCATGTCAGATGGGATTTCCAAGCATCATGATGAGCATGATCTTCTCGACGCCTTCGGCTGGCAGCTACTCCAAAGACAACTTTGCACGAGTTGGCAACAGCCTCTGCCTTTGCTTTTTTGTCAGCATCAGGAATGCCTTCAATCAGAGCATCAACTTTCGCAACAATATCGGCAGTGCTTGCACCACTCTCCTTCAGTGTCTTTAGCTCATTTGCCTTTTCATCGCCAACAACTTTCTTGATGAATTGACGGCACGCATCTTGTAGTTTGGCCGTTGCTTCAGTTCTCACATCTCCAGTGGTAGCCTCATAGTATTCCCACACTTTCGCCTTAAGGGTGTCAAAGTCAGCTCCACCCTCTTTCAGCGCCTTCAGTTCGTCTTTTTGCTCTTGAGTCAGCCAGGTCAGATGGGCTTTCCAGGCATCATGGTGAGCATGATCTCCTCGACGCATCCTGCGGCTGGCAACTCCAAACACAATCTTGCATGATTGTGCGACTGCTTCTGCCTTCTGTTTCATCGCTGGATCAGT
>JAQGAX010000662.1:0-14859 GCA_034698105.1 Plectus exinocaudatus
CTTCGTCAATTTTTGGTGGATCACTCAAAAACTTCAAGGTGGCCCGAATTAGGCGCACCCGATTCGTGACTATTCGCATAGTGACGATACTCCAAAGTATGCTGTTCAGCGTGGACGCAACCATTTTCTATGAAATTTTAACCAAAGCTCCCCCAGAACGTTGATAACAATAACCTCCCTCAAAAAATAATCAGACTTCTGTCGTTTTCGAAAAATTCGCGAAAATTCTCAAAAGTGGCCCGAATTAGGCACATCGACGGTAAGCAGCCCGATTTCTCACCATATACTACTAAATGCAAACAATTTCTTCATTCAAAGTTTACCATAATTACTAACCTAATCTCCGCGTCGCATCATGGAGACAGAATTATCAACGAAGGGATACGGTAGGGCCTGGTCCGGTCTAGTGACAGAAGTTGAATATGTAAATTTTACAGAATATTATCATTTCACAATCCAATTTTAAAGACTACGGTAACGCCTGCGTACCGGCAGCTTTTTTCATTAGGGTAGTTACATTCGAGGCGACGCACTAGCCTCCACGCTGAAACGTGAACTATAAAAACTCAAAATCGTTTCGGACGAAGCCTTTCAATTCATCAGACACATGGAGAGATGTGGCAGCAGGTTATACATTGTATTAGCATAAACCATTCAGAATGTTCTAAAAAGTAGAGTACGGTTGCACACCCTGCGCCACGACTGGTCACTCCGCCCATTTCGAACGAAGTATGATTCAAAATCGCACGCTCGCTCGTTACATTTCTTGATAATTGTACGGAAATCGCAAATCATTAACTGTTTGCGTGTCTGCTCATCCCCTAACAAAAATCATTGAAGAAACAATGGTCCTCCTACACAATTTATGAATATCCTTTAGCACGCAATCTGGTAGAAGGATAGAAGCATACTGGTACCAAGTGGCGGAAGTTGGGAATGGGTCCTGGTTTTCCCCCCGCCACTATTAAAATTTGGCGAAAATTTTTGAATACTAATACTAAAATTAGACTTCCCGGCAATTTTTGCCTGCTTTTTAAGATTTTCGGCCGATTTTCAAGGGTTCAAGTATTCTCTGGTTGGGAGACCCAAGAGAATTTCTGATGGCATCCTGGCAGCGACGGTGAAACCAGTACTTTATTGCAAAAACTACTTTTTTACTGAAATAGTTTATTTTGGAAATATTCGCGTAAAGTATTTTTATTTTACTCGAATTCGGAATCTTGACTTTTTACTGTGCTATTGCTAACTCGATTAGAAAATTCTAAACTTTTGCAATCCTGAATTAACCTGTATAAACGCACATTATTTCTCTGCCCCATTCCTAAATTTAGTGCTGATGTGAACTCTGGTAAGTGCATTGAAATTCTCTGCCGACTGCTCTCAGCTATTCAGTTACCTATGCCACACTTAATTACTCCTATGTTATGTGCGCTCTTTAGCAACTTAATAAATTACAAGGTGCGGCAAAAGTTCCCGTGCGGCTTGTTTTGGCTCTAGAAGATCGGTAAAGTGTGCGATTTTGGTGATTTTTTTTTATTCGAACCCAAGATCATAAACTACAAAGCTACTTCAACAGATTCTCAAAGTGTTCTCCTTTCGCGGCAGTGAGAGCCATTAGGCACTTGGGGAAATTGTCGACGATTGCCGTTAGCAGTTCCTCGGTGGTTTTGGCCCAGGATTTCTCCAGAGCGCGCTTCAGCGAATCCATCGAGTTGTTTCTTGTAGCGCAGGCTCTGCTCTCCAAGACAGACCAAATGGAATATTCGAGCGGATTGAGATCGGGCAAATTTTACGGCCAGACTTTTTTGTCTGACACCTCAGAAAAGCGCTCTTTTCAAACCGTTATAGCCATTTTTGCGCCAAGTACCGGCATCCAACCCTGTTGAATCGCCCATAGTCGATTTTGTAGTGCTGGTGGGTCCACAGAATCAGATCTCTCGCAAAATGTGCTACTGGTAGAAATGGGCCGAAATCCTGGACCAAAATTATCGTAAAACGGCTCGCGGCCCTCTTCAAAAATTCCCTCAAGCTCCTAAAGGCTCTCACTGCCGCGAAGGATAATATTTTGAGAATCTGTTGAAGTAGCTTTGTAGTTTATGATCTTGCGGTTCGAATAAAATAAAATTCATCAAAATCGCACAGTTTATCGATCTTCTAGAGCCAAAACAAAAACACGGGAACTTTTGCCGCACCCTGTATGCCAGACGTGCGCGTGTCTATGAATATATCAGAAACTTGTCAGGCCAGCATTGTCAATAGTAAGATTGCCTTTTTACTGTGTAATGGAGAGAGAATACACTGAGGCTACGGAAACCAACTGATATTTGTGGACAATCTGAAAGTGAAAAGAATTGCTCGCTTAATACACGATTTGACTTAACATGACAAAATCTATTCTTGCTAGAACCAGTAATAAGCTCTGGCTGGACCGAAAATTTGGTCGTGAGTCGCCCCAGCCTAGGCGCGGCCCGCAGAAATTGTTTAGGCCCTGGCCCAGTAGTTTTCCCACAGGACTGTCCCAGCCCCGGTCCGTGCTCATCACTGGCTGAAACGAACTTTATTAGCTCTCCCGTGCGCATTTGTGAGACGAACGACTCGGTTTGTGCCACTCCGGCTGACAGACGTCGGCGGGAGGCAGACGAACAAGTCGTTGCTGGTGGAACGCACCGTCTTCAACGTCTAATCAATCAGATTGCCGACAGACCGCCACCCAGCCGGGGACCGATCGACCGCAGCTGTTCTTCGTGCGGCGTCGCGCAACAGCGAATAGCCGCGCCAGTTCGTCTCAGTCATCCTCGTTGCTTGTCTGGAACAACCATAAAATTGAAGGAACGACGGAAAAAGCCGACCCAGTTGACAAGTAACAGACGTCATGTGGTCCTTACGGCTGCTGCTTACTACTGTGATGTATGTGCGCGTTTATGGAAACGGTGAGGGCGGCAACGACTGGGGCTACGACGCCCCGAACGGGCCGGACAAGTGGGTCGGCATCTGCGCCACCGGCAAGCGCCAATCGCCCATCGACATCAGGCCGGCCAAGCTCGAGTTTTTGGACACCCCCGAGCTGCGCTTCATGAATTACAACTCCACCGGCAACGTTCAAGTGCAGAACACCGGTCACTCAGTGGCCGTGGTCGGATTTCAAGATTGGCCGCAACGGCCATGGATCTTAGGTGGCGGTCTGTCCACCTACTACGACCTCGTTCAGTTCCATCTGCATTGGGCCGATGAAGACGATGACGGCTCAGAGCATCAGTTCGGCGCGCTGCACTATCCGTTGGAACTTCACTTGGTTCACCTGAAGCGTGGACTGACCTTGGCTGATGCTCTCGAGGTGTCCGACGGACTGGCCGTCGTCGCCGTTTTCTTCGCCAAGGCCGACAACGATTCGGCGTTGAAGCCGCTCGAACCGGCGCTCGTCACCACCTACGGCATCAACACTAACGTGAGCGTCACCGCGTTCCGCGCCGACAGTGTGCTGCCTGTGTCGCACGACGCGTTTTTCCGGTACCAGGGGTCGTTGACGACTCCGTCCTGCTCGGAGGCGGTCGTCTGGACACTGCTCACTGAGCCAATGCCCGTCTCCGAGAGTCAGCTGCAGATATTCCGTCAGCACATCGACTTGTACGGACGTCCTATGCTTAGTAACCGGCGCCCAGCGATGCCATTGAACGGACGACAAGTTTATTTACGACTATCAAGCGCTGGTACGCATTTCTTCCCTGCCACATGCACTATTTTCATGATCTATATGCTGGTATTGTTCGACAATGATTGGATGCAAGTATGAGCCAAAGTATCGCAGATTCACTACCTGCTGATTGGTCGGCCAGCCAGCCAATAAGAAGGGCTCCATGCAAGAAGTCTACCAATACCCAATACCCCCGCCACCGCTACAGTACACTGCTATACTGTACTGCTACATTGCCCAGTCTCCTTATTGGCTGGCTATCGACCAATCAGCGGGTAGTGAATCTGCGATACTTCGGTCAGCCAGGCCAGCCATATGCCTTTGAGCATATGATTCAATAAGCTGTTGCCATCACAAAGAGCATTGCTGCAGTTTTGTAGGTCGTATACTTGATTGAAGTAGACCTACATCAAAAAACTCATTCTGATAATTATCGCAATTATCGCATTTATCAGCGCAATTATTTCATTAAATCTTCCGATATGTCTACGTCAATTTATCCGTCAATTTATCGAAGTAGCAGTGTGTCGGCTTGCGTGTTCTCGTAGCAACTTGTGACAAAGTGGAAAAACTCGTGCAGGCTAAGGGAAATTGCTATCATAAATCTTATCCGCACTGAAGAACACCGAGGCGGCACATCCATCGCCTCCCACGGCGCGACGATAAAGGATGCCCTCCGACTTGCGCAGTAACTCTCAGCAACTCAGACGAACAAATCACGTACATCGCCTCTTCAACGTTCAACGTACATCAACCTCTCAGCACCGACAACGGCAACCCTAAGCACAATTGCACCATGAACTTTGGAATCAGCAGCGCACAAAGTTACTCCTGTGTAACGGAAAGCAATTTTATTGCGCAATTGTGCGCCATCATACTACCGTAATACGTATTTATTGAGCAAATGCATCAACTTCTATTGTTATAAATTAAAAACAATGACTGATTTCGATATTCGCTTTCACGAATTTGAACCTTTAAAATTAACTTATTGATCGCCGACGCATCAACGGATTTTCATCCAATTGGTGAAAGCAGTGACGTTATGAAAAATATTTCCCTTTCGACCTATCAAGCATCAGCGCGTCCCACAATGATAAATGCCACCAATCTTGAGCAGACAAACGCTCTCCCCCTTTTCGGTGGCCAGACCGCTCTGATTCAGAAAACAAATTTCCAGCCTGCCGCGAAAGTTCGACCCGCCCAAGTTTCGGGGTCTGCTGCGCCACTGCCCTGACCAAACAATCATTTCAGTTCAGCGAATCGCCAAATTGAGTCAATCGGTCATATGATTCAATTTTATGCATTTCAATCTGCAGTTACATACGTGTACTTTTATAAAAGGAATCGATGGCCCTTTTCTTACTTTGATTCTGTTTCTTCTTTAAACTTAAAATTCTCAATTGCAGTTTTGCAATTCAAGCTCGTCTCGATAAAGTTGAAACTGCTCTTTATGGTTGCTCGTGCTACCAAAATAAATTAATGGAGGGCGTGATCGTTTCTTTCGATAGGGCTACCGTATGTTTTTCGAGCATGACGAGCATGGGCATCGTTTCGGGGGGGGGGGCATATCTCGGCCATTATTGACTGAGCGTAAACTATCTAGTTATAATTTGCACGTCTCGAAGCGATGTGATACACCATATCACTACGGTAACGTCCCTGAAGATCGGCTCAGAATGCACAGAGCGTGAGAATTCGAACAAAGAGCTGAGTCCCACGCACCCAGTGCGCGTCACACACCTTTCACAAACAATTTTCTCACGCCGGCCAGTCAAGTAGAGTTCACGTTTTGTAAGATTGTAGTGCAAGAAGGTGTTTATCTCTTTTCTTTTTGTAAACCAGTTTGACAGCGTGATCAGCGCTCTTTCGCTTCATGAGGCTCTCAATCTTCCAGCAGTACCACGCTGAATGTTTTATAATTTTAAAATCGTAACTAACTGCTCGATAAGCACTATAAGCTGAAACTGAAGTAAGGCGAGTAACTGACCGAGGACCGACACGCTGCTCACATAAACACATTTACCAATTGTCTTTCATTTCCTTAAAATGCCTCAGGTTTTATGAAATTAAAGTTGACCGGGTTTTTAATGCCCAGGGTCTTTTCTTCGAAAGGCTTCAATTCGATTCGTTTCGACTGGCTTCAGTTTATTCGTAGTTGGCGCTATTCGAGTTCACCTAATTCTGCACTGTAGTCGTCAATGGCAAGCGCTCGTTTGAGTTAACCTAATGCTATCAATCCTGCCACTTAGCGATGGCAACTGCCCTTTGTGAGCGCTCTACGAAAATGTATGTACTGTGCAGATTCTAGTGTCCACTATCCAGTAGTAATGTGGTAGTATTAACGCAATTGATAGAAGATTAGCAAGCCCATTTGACGCGAACGATGCGAACCCCGGCGTGCGACAACAGCATGAGACTTAATGTATTGACCAGTAGCGTTTCAGATGTATTTACATCACGTCTGTTCTACACTACCACCGTTCTCGCTTTAATCAGCGCACTGAATGTACTCAACATAATCTACGGAAGATATCTCAGTAGCAGCATACACAGTATTTCATATCGTATGTTTTTCATATCACATACGGTTGCATTCGCTTGCTGCCTCCCTCTGGGTTTCGCGGTTGGCGTTCATTAATTACCATTGTAGCACGCAGACTGAGCGACTTTTTTGAACGGATTTCACTATCGGATATTGGATTGTGACTAAGTAAGTAGGCTTTTGACTCTCAGCTGTTGGGTGTTAAGCACTATGCTGGATATTGTTACGTGACTCGTCCAACATGTGCCCCTTCTCGGGTCCGAAGCATACCATGGTCAGTTTGATATTCATATTATTGGCTTGGTAACTCCTATCCATCTTAGGGGTTTCACTGATCTCTGATATTGAGCTGAGGTTTGTGAGCGATAGCTCTGCTCCGGCGAACGAGCAGTATGTCGACAATAAGATGCTCTCTAAGCAAATGCCACATTGGTAGTCGTTGATTGAACGATGTTCTCCCGTGAACGAAACGAATGTGGCCCGGCAGCTCATTCGCCAAATAAGATCGAGAGAGAGAGACCCGCAGTTGGCCTCGGCGAGAATACACACATTCCGCCGACCTTTCGCATAGGAACCGGTCTGGGCCGTGACAGCAGTTTTTGTCTGATTAGCGCCTCAGTTTTTTGCGGCCGCCTTAGAAGTTCCGCGCCGAGGTGAGGAGCGGTACTGGCGATCGTGAATGATGGATGCTGTGCTAGTCGACGAGAGGCAGATTGCTGCTGGGCGGTCGTCAAGCGCGAGATATGATCGCGTTTCGAACTGGCGGTCGGCGTGCTCGCCGCGATTTCGCTCCCACGGTCGTCGGCAGCTGATAAACACGGCTCAGCGCATATTCGTTCGCACCCGACGCGTCCTGGCATACCAATCGAGTCGAACGCCTGTGATTGCGGATGCAAGCAGGCGGCGGTCGTTATCAGGCGTCTGTGCTGTCATCCTGCTGCCGTCCGGGCAGGACCGAGGAGGAACGCGACGTCGGTGCTGCAACCGGAGCGTAGCAGTGGCATCGGGAGTTGAGCGGCTGACAGCACGGCGACCGGCGGCGGCGTCGTCGGCGGTGCTGTCTCGTGAGAGTTCCCACGCTTGACGCGAGCGGGCGCGCAGTCGCACAATTCGGCGGCGGCCCTGTCCCCACGCGTGCGACCATTGTCGCCGTTCGCTCCCACTGTCGCCGCCCGTCCGCGCGTCCGATTGGCCGATCAAGATCGCTCTCTTGTGGTCCGACGCCACTTTCCCAGGCCATCTTCCGACCGACCCGTACTTGCGCTCCTCACGGACCGCCGCCCCATCGCCCCTTCCGTGCGACTGCCGCCACACGCTGATCGCAGTGGGCGGACCGAGCGGCAAGGTGCGACTGTCGCTGTTCCTTCGCGCCTTTCTCCTTGCTCCCATTTCTGCCGATCGACTCTTCGCTCGTCGGCCCGCTCGTCGTCTCGGTCCGGTTTCCCTTTGCGGCTGCGGACCAGCGCCCCGTGTGTTGATCCTCCTCTGTGTCTCTTTTTGCAACAACGGGCCACCCTCCCGGCTGTGTGCGTGTCGATCGTCGCCGACGCCGCCCAATTCCCATCTTTTCCGCGCGCATCCATCGCTGCCACGCACATTATGATGAAGGACTTAAAGGTTGAAGTGTTATCTGAGGTGAGTAATAATTCTTTTCGAGGTATTACCTTTGCTTGGCCTTTGAAAATAAAGGAAGAGGTAGCTTTGAATTTTAGCAGTGTGCTTGAAAGCTAGTCAAAGGAATTATTAAGCTTAAGTAGCTGGCAGTTGTGTCAACTTCACTGATTCCTTGCCAAGCAATTTACGTCAATTGTGTGCGTGAAAAAGGCTGGGGCGTGAAGTGCTTTTCAAAGCCTATTCTCACAAGTGAAATACAGCGACAATACGAGTCAAAAGTCAAAGATACTCATTCTGTCTCGCGTGAGTGATAGTGATCGTGAGTGGCGCGACGCGAGGTGGGGGAGGGGGTCAGAGAAGCACGGTAGCGGCTGGTATGGGCCAATCTCTTCGCAGATGGGACGGACCGATCGGTTCCCAGCCAGTTTTTGCGTTGGCCAAAAAAGAGCGCCCGTTGCGCGGCGCGCAGATTTACCGCCGGCGGCGACACTTTCCCACCGGGCGAATCGTTTCGTCGATTTGCCGTCCCGATATCTCCGCCGCCGCCGTCGTCGTCGATTGCTCTTCGTCTCCGATTTACGCCGCATAGAGAGAGATATCTCGCGAGGCCCAAGTGATCGGCGTTCGGCGACTGTTCGTTGTTAGACCCGGCGAGACGGACCACCTGCGCGTCGGTCGTCGCGCAGAGCTGCTAGCTGGCGTCTCCTTCTCTTTCATTCACTCTCTTGCCCCCTGCGTCCACCTTGTCAGTCTCACGGCCAGTGCGTTGATTTAAGGATTCGTTTCGCTGTGTTCGGTCGTCGTCGACTGCCGAATTTCGCCGCTTTGTGTCTCCTGTGGGAGCGTTCGGGCGTCAAAGCGATGCGTTTTTTGGCCAACGACCGCGCGAGGATCAGTCGAGAGGGAGGGAGAAAGCAACCATCGTGGCGCTGTTGAGGCGCGGCGGCGGCAGTCGGGAACGGGCGTAAGGCGGTCGTGGGAGAATCGCCGACTGAAGGCGCTGGGGATACGATTACAACCGGGGCGTTTTCCCTCGGCCCTTGTCCCAGCCGTCTCCCAGGCGTAGCGGCGGTCTCTTTCCACCGCCGATTCCGACTGCCAGTCGTCAGCAATCGCCGCTCGCAGCCCACACACCCCTTCGCTGTTGTGTAGCAGCTGGACACCGCCCCGTTCGCCCACGTCCACTCTCTGGTCATCACCCCTGATGTTTCAGGACGACGGCGCACTCGAGGGCAGTGTGACGACGTTGGCCGACCAGCTGCGCATCGCCACCACGACGGCGTTCCTCTGGGGCAACCACTCGGCGGCGACGGGCGTGCCCGTCGGCGCCCATCACCTGCTTCAGTTTCTGCCGCCCAACTGCACCGCTGCGCTGCCATTGAGCTCGTCGCAGTTGTCGCTGGCGTTTAACCAGGCGCAGCTACACGCCGCTTTCGTCTCCAGTCCACTCTTCGCCACCGCTCTACAATCGCCGATACAGCAGCCTTCGACGCTTCTCGACAGCGTCGCCGAAGTGAAGGAGGAGCCGCGGTCGCGCGCCGCCTCCATTGACCAGTCGTCTTCGTCGTTAACGTCCCGGTCGAGCATGGATCCGTTCCTGCAAGCGCTGCACGCCAAGCGCGCTTCGCCTTCCGACGATCAGCAGCATCCCTCGAGCGCATCTAAACGCGCACGGCTCGCTGTCAACGGTCACTCGTCATCAGTTACCTCGTCTGAGAATCTCGGCAAGTTGCTTTCTCAATATTACAGTACAGTGGTAATCGTTTGCTGTATAGCAAGTAGATGGGCGACTGACCAGTCTTAGTCGTTATGAACTATTACCGTTATAAGCTATTATTTTATTGTACAAAACATACGCGGTACGACCGGTCATCTTCACCGAGCTAAAAGCGATTTGCTGTTATAGCCGGTACCGCTGTAAACAATTTCTACTGTACTTTGCTTTTCGCACGCGAAAACCCAACCAAAGTGGCAGAGTATCAATTGTGTACGTTGGAAAATGTAATGTTTGCGCAGAGGAGCGGAGTAATGAGCCAACTAGTGGAACGTGAAATGTGAGCGCGATTGAGCCGACCGCCGACTGAATAGATGGCCATGTTTGGCAGCAAACAGGCCACTCATATGATCGGTCACTCGGCGCGCTCTACGAGCCGTGCGCACCGTCGGCCGGTCGGGTCCCACGGTCGCCGCGTCGAGTCGGTCGTTATGCGATCGGCAAGCGGCGGCGGTCGACCGGGGATCAATCGGGTTCCCGCGACTCGCAGCGCGCGTATTGTCCGTTTTGTCGCGGCGCTGGGAGTCCGAGCCGGGTCTCACAGGCACGCTATCCCTTCGTCCCAGCCCCTTTGCGCAATTGTCCCCGTCTCGTCACCCCCGCAGTCGCACACTGATCCATCTTCGTCGCGTCATTTACTGCCCTGCCCACTGACCACTTGACCTCCGCCCTCCCGCCCCCTCCCTCCCCCGGCCTGCGTCACTGTCATGTATCTCTCGGCATTCGCCACGCAGATCGTCAAGAGCGAATGCTTCGACTCCGATCACGGTGAGCCTGTACTGCTACAAGTGCATCAGCAGTGCAGTGAGTGCGGGCGTTTCTTTCACTAGCTCTGCGGAATTAATCTCGTACTTTCATCTTCAGTGAGTTAGGTTTACGATGACGTTATCAAAATTGCGAAAAGAGGATTGGCGACTCCGTACTCGTACAGCGACCGTAGCAGCACTGATGCTGTTAGTACTTCAAGATAGTTTTGGACGCATAGGCATACTCAGTGTATTTTTAAATAGCAAAATCCACTCAATATACAAAAACCGCAAATTTCCTATCGAAGCGCTCGACATGCTGTAATACGTAATAGTAGAGGTGAACCATAACAAGGAATTTTAAATAATCTGCGTCTGCCAACGATGTATTTGTAGTACGGTAATACAGAATTAGGATTGGCGCGCCAACCAAAACGCCATGGCGTTTTGCCAATGTTGTAACTTGCAAGCTTGTGTTGCTGCTGCATCGCGAAGGAAATTAGCAAACCCACCAAAATTTGCAACAAACAATGTTAAGCCCATTCAAGCCGTTGTCCACGAAAGCGGAAGCGAGTTTCATTGTGGTTAACAACGAAACCGTCGCGTTTCTTTTCCAACAAGCTCTTTCGTCGGGGTACACGGTCACCGTCCGTGAGTTCGTTCTTTTTTAAGTAATCACTGCCGTTAGCTCTTGTTATCGCGTTGATGATGGCTCAACACGATTATTGACTCTTGGAGGTATATTCTGATGAGATTTGCTGAGCTATTAGGCCCTTGATACCCTTGGATCGAAAACCTATTTCACTGAACTTTGCACCATTGATGTTCAAGGGGGCAGCGCCAGTACCCAAGTCAGGCCCGGTTGGTTTTCAAGGTAAACTGCTTGTTTCATCAGATATTATGAGATTTTGCTCTAATTTATTTGTTATAATAGTCAATCTGGTAACCAGCAGCCAGATATGCAGTACTCGGGTGAATTTCTGCTGACTTTTTGTCATTTTATACTGCTTTAGACCCGGGGCCAGCCCTGCCTTAGCATGAAAGTTGACGCAATAATATATTATATCTGACGAAATCAGCAGTTGGGACCCCGACGGGCCCGGAGCAGATTTTGAAAATTGACGAAACCTGGTGCGGGCCGGGCCCCCAGGGGGCCGATATTCAGAAAGTGGTGGGTCATGGGTCTAGTTTCTGGGACCGGCCCTTGAACATAACTGTCACAGTTTTTCTCCCTTTCCTTCCCCACTGTCTGTTCTAAATCTGTTTTGTGTTATTTTCTTGCCGCTTGTTTGCTGAGATCACACTGGTCGCTTCTGAGCGTGAGCTTTCTTTCTTTTTTTGTCATTGTAGGGGACACAGTGGAGGGTTAGAATCATGTTTTGGCAACAATAGTAATCCTCTTCTGTCACGGCGCCGTAAAAACTGTAAACGACTGCATTTGGACACCTAGCTAATCGGCATGCGCAAGCTGACGCGTGCGTGCTGACCATTGCGAGATAAAACGCGGTATTGGGCGAGTGACGTAAGCCGGGGAGTGCAGGCGAGGTCGCCGACCGTCAGCTGGGCCGCAGCCGTTGCGACTAAGACCGTCGCTTAGACCGGCACTGTCGCAAGCCAAACACGCCTCGATAAGCATGGACGAACAGATGTATTTCGGTAAATAATGCCGCGAGCAGCAGTAACAGCAGCAGCGAACCACCGTTCGCCTTAGTGCTGCACACTGACCGTCGCCAAGCCTGGTTTGTTGGCTGGGCGTGTTTGCCGAGAGAAACGATCGGTAATCGGACCATGTTTCTTCGATGATACGATCCACTTGTTCCTGACTTGAGCCACTTCCTTGCTGCTCTTTCTTCATCAATCTATTCGGCACTTTGTTCGACTGTTGCGAAACGCAACTGATTGGGCGAGTTGGTTGGTCGGCGCGGCGACTGAATACTGACAACGACAGAGAAGGCTACGGTAGCGTTGGACGGCTCTGAATAACGGCGTTGGTGCCGACGTCGCTTGCTTTGGAAATCCATTACTTGGCCGGTGCTGCTGCGCGAGTCGGCGTGAGAGCCGCTGCCGATGGCGTCGAAGCGACGGATTGTCTCGTCGGAATCGAATCGTGCTACCGGCGCTTGTCCGCCCTGAGAACCGTAGCAGCTGCTCGTCGCGAATCGGTCCCATCGGCGGCCCCAGCGATTCGCCGAGTCCTTCGCCCGTCCCTCACCTTGGCCCGTTGCACCATCTGCCCGCTCGTCGCGCCGTCAAGTTCCGTCGACAGTCGCAAGTCGGCGTTCTCGTCGACGACTCGAGTGCTCGGGTGCGAGTCGGTGGCGATCTGCAGCAGCGACTGGTGGCACTCGTTGTGCCGCTGAGCTGAGACGGCTCCCAGGCGATTCGCTCTCACCCACGCCGTGTAACCGGACCGCTCCCACCGTCGGTCGCCGTTCCCTCGCCCGTTGGACGGCTTGGGAGACGCCTTGGGAGCGCCGACGACCGCCGACCGCTTTGGAGAAATGGATTACGCGCGGTCACACGAAGCTCAGCCCGCCGCCGCCGAGCAGCAGTACGCCGCCGTCGTCGGTCAGTACCACACACACCACCAGCCGGCCGACGTCGCCTACTACTACCACCCGACCGCCCATTTGAGTCCCTTCGGCGCTGGTCCGCACCCGGCGTCCCATCATCACCTCGCTCCTCACCCGCAGCACCATCAGCAGTCCCACTTTCCGCAGCAGAACGTCATCGTCTACCATCAGCAGCACAACCCCTACTCCGCCTGTACTCTGCCATGCGTCCCAACTCCTGCTGCCATCGGTAACATGTCTCGTGTGTATAGCTTGGTGTGCTGCGCGTCATGTTCGCAGAAGAACGCGCACCTTTTTGCTCTCTGTTGATCGATGCTTGAAGGACTAATCTTCTGATCCTTGCCGTCTCAATCGCCTTTGGTCACCTGAACTCTTGCTTGAAGCGAAACTGAGTATAAATACTCTCATGAGGACAGTAAATGACGATGATCCTTGAATGAGCCAGAACTTGTAGTATATAAATTGACTAATCAGAGCAAATATTTCCGCGTGTACCTGTGCGTCCTCGACTTGTCAGCGCCGAAAATATCTCTCTGCCTCACGCGGAGACATAAGCTCCTTAATCAGATCAAATGACACTGTGTACGATGTATACCCGAACTAACTTATGCGTACTCTGCTCGTTTACTGATTGCTTCCTTGTTTTGCAGATCCTTCTTTCTACCAGCAGGCGGCGTCTTCTTCATTCACTCCGCCGGGCGGCGGCGGTCAGTCGTTCGACCCGTTCACTTCTCACCACCAGCAGCAGTCGCCGTACACGCAGCCGATGCCGGCGATGCAGTTGGGCGTCGCCGAGCGGCCGTTGACGCGCGAGAAGATGCGCGAGTACATGAGCTTGGGCAGCGAGGCCGACTGCATCGTCACCATTTTCCACGCCAAAGTCGCCCAGAAGTCCTACGGCAACGAAAAACGGTTGGTGTCGTTTAGTTTTGCTTGCCTTTATGAACTAACTGTATGATGTAGTGCTGTATTATAAATAACCGCTAAAACGAATAATCATTCGCTTTTTTTGGTGCGTAAGGTTTATTGTGGGAACGGTTGGAAAGCTGAAATTATTATACAGTGCGGATACTTGAGACCTGCCCTGTATCCCTGCCTTTCTTATTATGCAAACAAGTTGAGTGATTATAAATTTGCATTGACAATTTTCTTGGCACAAAGTTGTAATTCATTGTCTTGTTTCAGTTTCTTTTGCCCACCCCCGTGCATTTACTTGTTCGGCGATGGGTGGCGGAAGAAGAAGGCAGAGATGGAGGAGCTGTACAAGCAGTACAAGCTGCAGGGAAAAGCCGAGCAGCAGACCGAGTCGAGTGAACAGGAGAAGCTCGAGGACTCGGTGGCCGGCGAACTCGTCGCCTTCATCGGCATCGGCGCTCCCTCCGATCAGGAAAAGCAGCAGCTCGATTTCGCCAACGGCAAGGTAATTGTGCTCTCTCCTTTTTCAATTTGTGGGTGATCTCACTTTATAAGTTGTGGTTTGTGTTTGGGTTTGTTTTGCGCCGCTCTCAGCTTTGGTGCCAAAAAGTAACGATGTATTTCGAGCATGTTGGTATATGATCGATGAGGCTACAGTAGACGGCTTCATTCATTTTATTCTGCCGGCGAATCAGCTCATCCGATAACGAACGCTAAGTCAGTGGATTTGTCGTCACTTGAAGGATCGCTAAATTGTTTTGTTGCCAGTAATAGTTTTGCGTTGGATCAGCGGAACCTTCGTAAGCTTCGTACGCAGAATTTTTTCAACGGATAACATTGCTTCCCGCGGGGAACGTGCGAGAATTACCTGGAACTATTCTAACGACAATTATTCTATTTAGACGTACTGCGCGGCGAAGACGTTGTACATCAGCGACGCCGACAAGCGGAAGTACTTCGAGTTGGCCGTGCAGTTCTTCTACGGGTCGGGTCATGAGATC
>JAQGAX010000663.1:0-14853 GCA_034698105.1 Plectus exinocaudatus
GCCCTCATAACTATAACTACGTACTACGGTAAACTCAGGTATTGGATTTTTTAACTACGTTAAAATTAACGTAGATATAATGCCGGAGTTTACCGTAGTTAATACCTGAGTTTTTTAACTACGTTCTTTGCCGTAATACAGCTGTGATCGTATACAATTATCGATCGATTTTTAAATGCTTCAGAAAGTTGAAAACTATCGAATATGGAGTGCGGAATTGAAAAACAATCCCTACAGTTTGATGAAATATATGAAAGCTTCCTAGACTTCAGAGCTAGACATTCAAGAAAGTCCTAAAACTTTCGTTTGCAAGTGAAGGAGACAAAGCATCCACCGCTGAATGTCTCGATTTACATATGAAAACAAAGACAATAAGAAAAACTGACTAAAGAATACTTCGCAGCATCATGCGAGACTGTTTCGGACTGATCCATCCGTGGATATCAGTGTACACGGCAAATCCAGCGGAACTGCCAAAATCCGACGGTGTATACTGTATATACTTCCCATTCAGTGCCTCATTAGTACAGTAGTATGGCATCCACCATGCTCTGCAATTTTAACAATATTATCTTCTATTGCTAACGCAAAATGCGACGGTACTAATTACCCCTTCTGAAATTCAGAGAAGCAACGAGGGTGAATTGAGCCGTGAATTGAATCAACTGTTGAAAACGGTATATTGTTTACAGAGTACATATTGTGGAAATATGAAATATTTCCTGTGTTGGAATTAGATATGTGTAGAGTATAGAAATTAGCTTCATTATCAATCTAAAATAGAATTAAACATAAATGGCAGCATGATCGTACAGGAATCGAACTAATTTTCGATATCAATATTCGCCAATAATCTGTAAGGAGAATATTCTTTAAAAATAATATCAATGAAGAACGGTTCTTTGCAAATAATTGAGTTATGCGGTTGCATCCGTTTTTATGGAAAACTATTCGTGACACGATCGAAGCTATTGCTAGCTTCAACAACAACTCTATAGTCTTTGTGTCATAAGGGTATAAGCTGCAGCAGTTTACATTCTTAAATGGAAAGGAGCATAGTATAAGGCGAGGAATACTCCTGTTATACCGACAGCAGTCCGCGTAGTGTTTGAATATATGACGCCAATTGTAAAAAGCGCCGCCCGATGCACGCGAAATTATAATTATCCGTGCGTTGGACCCTGATATCCTATATCTAATCTCTGATCCTTCATTCTCATTTGGCCTCGAATGTAAACATTCTGCTGGCCAAGTAATCTTAGACCTTTGAGCTGTATCTAGAGCTGGTTGATCTCGATACACTTGTAACCGTGTGAACGACAGTATATAAGGGGCTCGTCTTTAGTACGGGGCAGAGCAGTAACCTTTGTGCAGAATAATTCTTGGCTAATTAATGTGGGCCCGTAACCATCTGGTCCCGTCCACCTATAACTATAGTACATGTTCGCTACGCGACACTGAGCGCAAAATTTAGAACATTTACATTGAATTACGTCCTAATTTTAAAGCTGTATGTACTTACAGAGAAATTAGAGAGCTTTTCAAACCAGTATCCATTTGGTGGAGTGATTGAATTTGGTGTGCGATCACCCCAAATATCCACCCGCAGCTCAACATTTGTATCTTTAGTACTTAGAACATGAATAATGTCGTTTCCAAGCCAGAAATTTTTGTCAAATCCATTACTGAATCCAACTTTGTATTGATTCCAAGTTTTATCGTAAAACGATAGACTGTCATCGATGCGCCTAAATGGAGAGATATTTTTTGATACAGTCATTTCGCAGTAAAGTATGTATGTACGTATCATGAATTGAATACTTCCTCAAAGCTAGAAGAACACTCAGCTTCTTGAACGTGTTATAAAATGATATTATTGCTAGTTGCGAGAGATGTTGACAGAAGTTTCGTTATCCAAAAACAATTGCCGACCTCCATAAGTCTCAACCTTGTTTTCTATGTTTTTCCAATTCTCTTAAATTTTCGGCATCGATGCTCTCTGTTTCGTTTAATTTCGACTCGAAAAATCTCGACCTTGTACTTTCGTATATACTCGTGCGCTAATATGTTAAATCTCTTACATAACTGAACTTTAAATTTATTATGTTTGGGTGTGTGAGAGTATTTTAATTTACTAATACGCTAATACAACAACACATTATTCATTTTTTGCCCGCGCCTAGCGCAGGCACATACTCTGGGATGTCTGTTCGTATGTCCCACCCTATCGGTTCTCATAGAAGCAGGTATCTGGCTATCGCGAAATTTGCAGCTAGGAGTAATTCAGGGACGACGAGTTGAATGGTTGTATTAGTTTTTTCATGTGACCCTGAGTTTCAGGGCTATTCGCTTCAGAAATCGCATTTTACGTCGTTAAAATAAAATTTGTTGAAATAAGACATCTGTTCATCGTAAATTTTATAGGGAATAGGTTTTCGGGGGCGCTGATTCGAATGGATGCATTAGTTTTTTCATAGGACCCTTAGTTTCAGGGTTATTCGCTTCGAAAGTCATATTTCACACTATTTATGATGCTGCGCATCGCAAAAATTACAGTTTAGGTGCTTTCGAGGGTGCTGATTTCAATGAACGCATTAGTTTTTTCATATGACCCTGATTTTCAGGGCAGTTCGTCGCAAGAGCCCGATTGAGGCACATAGCGCTCATTAGCATTGATAAAAATAGCTGTCTGATGTTTTATCGTTTACTTTATCATAAGGTATGCGTGATCGACATCCGAGGGAACCTGATAGGGTAGAACGGGCTCGAACCGGACACCCCCACTTTTCTCCTCCGTATCAAACTTGTACAAGAACGTCCAGCGACAAAGTTACTCTTTGACAATATTTCTAAAAATTTCTCGCTGAACTTTCTCGTGCAAGTTTGATATGGAGGAGAAAAGTGGGGGTGTCCGGTTCTAGCCGTGTCCGGTTCGAGCCCGTTCTACCCTATTCAGGGAATTCCGCTGTATAACTCGCTGCCAGTTGATCGCGCAAAATGGCCGCATTTGATCGAGCAACGCTGTTGGATGAGAAACGGAATGATGTTACTAGAGGGAACAGAGCCGGATTAAGCTAATCGATAATTGCATCTGCGCATGGTTAAGCGGCGGGCCGGTTGCCATGGCAACACGGGCTAGCGCCACGGCTCAGATGCAACTATCAATTAGTTTAATCCGGCTCTGAGAGGGATGCTGGACAAACTATTATACTTGCGGAATTGATAGCGTTATTAATCTGTTCAGTTTACAATATCTCTTATAATCTATCGGTGGAAGCTGTTAAAAGACAAATTACGATGGAAAGATGATTCAGTTATTTGCATCCTTTGCTAATTTTGAGTAGATGTTATAGAACGCTCTGAATACGCCACTGAGGTTATCTGAGGCCTGGTTCGGATAAACCATTACAGAAAGTATTCGAGTCAAAAAGTGCGGTCACTACTTTTTTTTTTTTAAGTCTTGTTTCGGAAACAACGGATCTCTGTAACTATTGTTCTTTACTCTCTCCGAGGAAAATAGCGCAGCGCAAGGCAAAGCTTTACCAATTTTAATAATCATTTTAGTAAAGCAGCCCATATTGATACAGACTGAAAAGTTGAATGAATAGAAGATTACCGACTTCTGATATTATTATAGATATTATTCATAATCATGCGTTATTATATCGTTATAACAGCTATAACGATTAACATATATGTTACCATATCTCTACAAGTATAAATATTGCGATTTCATAAAATACGAGGGGTATTCAAAAATATTCTTAAATTTTTTATATCGCTTATTTATCATGGCGCAACTATCTTGGTTCAGGCGTCTCCGGACAGATCCAGGCTTGTTTATTTAGGATCCAAATTAACAAGCCCTGACTTGTCCCAGGCATGCCTGAATCAAGACGGTTGGGTCACATAAAAGATTAAGATTAAACGTTTGAGAAAGTTTTGAATGCCTATCGTTCATGCATAAAGTAGCAGAAATGTATTAGAGCGGAATTCGTTTATAACGGTTTCGCTTATACCGGTATTTCGCTTATAGCGCTCAAGATTGGCCGATCCCAAAGCCTATCCTCCCATACAATAAAGTTCGTTTATACCGGTCAAAGTGACGGCAGACACCATTCATCAGAAAATGAGCCAATTATGATCAATATATGTGACGCTAATTGTTCTATTGAGGGTAGAGAGCACTCACCGTTGACTACATTATCCAATCTTATATGAATCCCCACTCTTATTCAACGTTATGATCGATTTTATTTACTTTGGGGGCGTTTCCGCTGAATTAATTTTAACTTCTTGCGATGTTTTCTATTCTTTTCGTTTTAATATTTGCAATTGCTACTTTTTATGAATGGTTTACGTTAAGTAAGAGTATACAACCATAAATGAGCTAAATATGCTGCATTAATATACGGCAGATATTGTTTAAAGCGGTAAAAGGAGACCGATCGATCCTGATCATTATAAGCGATGTCTCCACTGTGCAAAACCTAGGCTGTGGGAGCGATCATCTTGACCGTTATAAGTAATTTACCGTTATAACGATTCCTATTATACGTACATAGATTTATAAGCTAATACACGTCTTGAACAAGCTTTTAATTAATAGCCGATAAGGGCCACTGTATACCGGTCACTGACCTAATTTCGGTTACACCGGTCAAAATCCACCGGTCCCCCTTTCACCGGTACAAACAAATTCCAATGTATATTTACCTCTGAAACACAGTCCATCCACCTCCATCGGTCTCCATGTCGCAATAGACGTTAAATGGTGCAATTCCAGGAGTGATTTGGTAGATTCCACTTGTTTTCGCGCCTCCAATATGCAGCCAGTCGTAGCAGTCGGTCATCGGGTTTTGGCTTAATGGCTAAATGAATCAGTAGCTAAAATTGTATTGCGAATACAATTACTTTACTTGAACTACTTTACGAAGCATCATGCGTGATTGCGAGGGTTTGATATATTGGGGGGCATTGTTGTTATTATTAGTTATATACCAATCGAAACAATATCCTAGCTGTTGCCAAAACGGAGGTATGTATTTGCCGTTCAGTGACGAAAAGCCGCATTGGAACGACCACCATCCGCTGCAATGACATTTTTGCAATGACAACTTAATTATCGTTATATGGATTACCCCCAAAGCTGATCACGGCAGCAACCATTACAGCCATCGTGAATGTTGTCGATTGTAGAAAATGGTTTTCCGATGTTGTAGTTAATTCCATGGTACAGATGTCCAGAGGTACTAGCGTTTCCTACTAGCGTCGAGTTCAGATGTAAAGTATAGTAATTAGCTTCGCTATCTATCTGAAACAGGAACAGGTTGGGGCACGCCACCGTATTCAGTATCAGACTCACGTAGAATGATGACTGCTTTTGCCACAAATAGATATTTGAGTGCGAAGAACCAGGTGCTCTATCGCCCCACATGTCAATGCGCAATTCTACATTTGAATCCATGGTGCTCAGGGCATGAATTTTTTCATTTCCAAGCCACAGATTTTTATCCAGTCCATTGTCAAATCCATTTTTATATTCATTCCACGTTTTGTCGTAGAATGATAAAGTACCGTCGACACGTCTACAGGGTGAGTCAAAAGTCACTTTACGACTTTGAACAGCTATCAATCAGCCGAGAGGCAACCAAATTTAATGCAACTTAGTGCGTTTGAAAGAGGGCTTTATAAAATAGTGTTTGCAATTGGCCTGGTAAAATCGGAGCAAGATTCGTGATTTGGCAGCTATTCGAAAAAAATGTTCGTTTTGACCTGAACAGGAGAGTGAATTTCGTATTTTTTTGGATAATTATCTGAAAGAAATATTGCTTCTAATTCAGTTTTTTGCGCTGATTACGAATCTAAATTCAGATATTCGGCCAAATTCTTTAAAAATAAGAAAAATGTGTAAAGTTTAATTTTCCTGTTATATCAAAATTACTGATATTGTTCAATTTTTTCACTTTCAAAGCAACTAATTGCAATTCTGAGTTCAGATTCGTAATCAGCACAGAAAAATAAGTTAGACACATTGTTCCTTTCAGAAATTTCTGCAAATTTCAAAATTGAATATTTTTTGAAGAGGATCTGGAGAAAAAGAATATTTTTCTCGAATAGCTGCTAAATCACGAATATTGATCCGATTTTTACCAGACCAGTTGCAAACACTACTTTATAAAGCCCTCTTTCAAATGCACTAAGTTTTGTTAAATTTGGTTGCCTGTCAGTTGATTGATAACTGTTCAAAGTCGTAAAGTGACTTTTGACTCACCCGGTATATTAAACGAAAATTCATTTAAGGGACGGAATTGATAATGCTAGTATTGCTGCGCTATAGGCGGCACACTGATGCGACAGCGATATACTTTATTGGATTTTTTAAAATATATACTTTATTATAAAAATAGGCCCCAATCCCTTCTTCTCTTTCATATCCCGGAGCTTAGAGTATCACCAGTGTAGTCAATCCATAAATGTGACACTAATAACCCTAATATAAGAGCAAAACTAGCATTGTGAGCAAAAACTCACTCTTCATCTCACGTCTGAATCAAGTAATTAGTCAATTCATTCATACCAATTCATTCATACCAATTCATTCATACCATTCATTCAATTCATTCATACCTCTGCATCACTATCCATCCACCTCCATCGGTCTCCATGTCGCAATAGACGTTAAATGGTGCAATTCCAGGAGGTGTGATTTGATAGATTCCACTTGTTTTCGCGCCTCCAATATGCAGCCAGTCGTAGCAGTCGGTCTTCGGCTTTGTTGAATTACTCTGACTTTGGCACTGGTTTTGACATTGGTCTTGACATTGTGACTGGCCTCCAGAGCACTGACACTGGCTTTGACACTGACACTGACATTGAGTTGTAATGAGCTCTTGGTTGAGACGGATTGCTTCATTCACTACTTGCTCCTTAGTTAGTCTTGCGAAATCTATCGGCGCCTGCGATAGGCTAAAATAATATGTACGCGACTATTATTGGTAATCAGCGTTAATACTGATAATATTACTGGATAAAACACTATTTTCATAACTGTAAAGACACGTTTATAAAAAATAACATTAAAATTAGCAAAAATTAGAGTCTGTACGGAATACTTGTCGTTTCACATCATATCAGTTCTTCAAAGTGACATAATCCGAAAACAGATAAGTCAAAAATATTAAAACTTACGCTATGATGTATATTTTATCCACCGTTGACCACAGAAAAACACAGAGGAATAGCCGTTGAAGCCACCTAGTATAAGCCATGCTTCCGCCCAA
Source organism: Plectus exinocaudatus (assembly GCA_034698105.1). Lineage (NCBI taxonomy): Eukaryota > Metazoa > Nematoda > Chromadorea > Plectida > Plectidae > Plectus > Plectus exinocaudatus. The sequence goes on from JAQGAX010000663.1 coordinate 7,284, forward strand.
CGTTAGATGGGTTCCGAAGTCGCTAGCAATGTTCGATAGACCAGTATAGTCGTTTTTATGGCTTTATTTTTTGAATAATGCATTGAGTGTGGCGATGATTACTTAATTTAAATTATAAAATTTGTTAGCGAAGGTGACGAAAGCGGCACGCAATAGCAGAAAAATAAGAATTAAATTATCAGTAATTTGAACCGTCTGCTGAATGGCAATTACTGTGACTGAAAATGTCAATGGCTTTTGAATATTTGAACTACTGGAATTGCAAGTGAGCAAACTTTTATAGATGGGGTCGGTTCAGCTGGACCGGTACTGATTTAATCGGTGCACCGATTAATTTTGAGGTCGGTGCACGATTCTTTTTCGTGGACCGATTAATGTACCGGTACCGATTACGCTGTATCGATTATTAATCGGTATTCGGTCCAGGTGCGCATCATTACCCAAAATTTTACCCCACTTGTTTTTCAAAAGGAAGCAATCAAATTTTTAGGTTTAAAAAGAAGCTGCAAAATTTTCTAAACACTTGGTTGCAGATATGCTTTCATTAAAACTTAAAATTTTTCTGAACAATATGGTGCACCGTATTTTCGGAATAAATAACTCTGCGTTATTATTATTAGCTCAAACCAGACCTGGTTGGTGGGGGGTTGAGGGGGCTTGCGCAACTCTCCAGACGGTTCGGCAACTTTGACCAAAAAATTTGCAAATATTTTTATGAAGGAAAAGTACATGGTTTTCTTGCGATGCGTTTTGACGACCCGAAAATTGGATTTTCGGACAAATTTACACTAGATATTATTGGGGTCGGAATCTGGGGTGGGGGGGGGGGTTGCACAATCCCCCCCCCCCAAATTTTGTCTTGCAACCGCCCAGCCGCCAAAGCGTGCCCACCTCTGGTTCGAACCTCTTTACCCTGATTATTTCATCTACATACGTAACTACTATAAGGCATACCTGTAACGGGTATCCGAGGCCAGGGGGTCAAAAAATTTTGAGAAATTGTGCTGTAAATAGTGAAAATCAGTACTTTTTTCAGCATTAATTGGCTCTAAAGTAGGACATTGGAACATAGGAAGGGTCCACGACATGGTCTGTGAAATCGCTCTCACTGTGATAAAGAAATTGCCATCGCAGCATTGCAACCTTCCAAACAAAACGCAATCAGGGGCTGTATCCTTGGTATCAAATAAATTGCGCGCCACGCGCGCGCGTGGTACAGTACTGAATGAGGCATCAGTATATAAATATGAGTGCCTGGTTAGAGGCCAAATGCCTACTGTATCAAGTCACATCGCTGTAAACTTCAGTATTTTTATAAGTTTACTAAAAATTCCATTGTAACCATGAATTCTGACTATCAATATTACAAAAAATTATTTTCAACACACATTTTTTAAACATTCGGGGGATCTTGGGGGCCCCTTGGAGGCGGGGGTCCGAGGCACGTGCCTCTTGTGCCTCAACTATGAAGCGGCACTGCATGTAGGGTTGTGTAGCCCAACAGTACCATTTTTGCGGTGGGTCCTTACCAGTGTTGCAAATAGTACTATTACTAAATAATTTTACTTAGTACAATCATTAGTTTAGTACTAATTACTAAACTGTAGCTGAAGACGAAATTCGGCGGAATATAATTTAAGGGCTACCAAAATAACAGAATATTAATTCCACCACATAATAAGTACCTTACAGTATTGCCAAGTGTGTTACTATTTTCTGAAAATACGGTATATAATCATTATCAGTGCAAAAAATAGCCTCAGGCTTTGGACCGGTACCGGACCGAGTACCGACGGTCCAGGGGCCGTACCAGACCGGTACCGATACCGGTACCGATTAAACTAAATTTGCTTGGACCGAGTACCGGACCGGTACCGATTAATTGCTGGACCGACGCATCTACACAAACTTTTGACGTTCGAAATTCATTGAAATAATTTGCATAATATAGCCGTTACCGTTGAATTGAATAACTTTCCCATTGATATTTGTCGTTTTCCCGTTGAATTTCGTAATTTTTACCATTCAACGCAACGGGAAGATTACGAAATTCAATGGGAAAATTACGAATATCAATGGGAAAGTTACGAAATTAAAAGGTAACGGCTATAAATAAAAGAAGGCCACTTGTCAGAGATATGTTTTATTGTCAGGCAGAAGCCGACTACATATGGATAAGCTAGATTAGTGGGAAGATCAAGCGGGAAGACCCTCCGCAGCAGACCTGGGCGCAGCGGGCCCCCTAGAGAAATTCTTGGGACTGTCTAATGTTTGTCCATCCCGCAAAATACTTTTTTGTAGCGTGCTTATATCCAGCCGCATAGATGGCGTGCAATGAAGCAGAAGTCGCTTGCAAAAATGAAAAGTTCGCGTCCTTATCATATTTTTCAGGCGAGCAATAATCCACATGGGGGTAGAGACATCGACAAAAAGTGGCCGCATACACATCACATCACTCTTTGTGCATGCTCTTGATAATCGATACGAAGTCAAGGAACGTGTAAGCTTTCATTTTCCGTATAATATCGAATACCTCTTGGATACAAAGAAATTGAATATTATATAATGATAAAATGTTGAAATTTCAATGTGTCACTAAACTAAGATTGTTTTGCGAACGTTATTAAACTTTTTTACGAAACATCATGCGTGATTGCGCGGGCTTGATATAGTTATTGCCAGTTATGTACCAACTAAATCCCGACGTTGGCCAAATGTATTTGCCATTCAGTGACGAAAAGCCGCATTTGAACAACCACCATCCACTGCAATGACATTTTTGCAAAGACAACTTAATTTTCTTTATATGGATTACCCCGAATGATTATCACGGCAGCAACCATTACAGCCATCGTGAATGTTGTCGATTGTAGAAAATGGTTTTCCGATGTTGTAATTAATTCCATGAGATGTCAAGTACGGAGGTCCAGAGATACTAGCGTTTCCTACTAGCGTCGAGTTCAGATGTAAAGTATAGTAATTGGCTTCGCTGTCTATCTGAAATACGACAGTGGTTTGGGCAGGACACCGTATTCAATATCAGGCATACATAGAATGATGACTGCTTTTGCCACAAATAGATATTTGAATGCGAAGAACCAGGTGCTTTATCGCCCCATAGATCAATGCGCAGTTCCACATTTGCATCTTTGGTACTGAGAACGTGAATATTATCATTTCCAAGCCATAAATTGTTCTCCAGTCCATCGTTAAATCCATTTTTATATTCATTCCACGTTTTGTCATAGAATGATAAAGTACCGTCGACGCGCCTGTATTAAACGTACATTCATTTAAGGGACAGAACTGATAATGCTAGTATTGCTGCGCTATAGGCGACACACTGATGCGACAGCTATATACTTTAATTGACTTTTTAAAATATATACTTTATTATGAAAATAGACCCCAAACGCTTCTTCTCTTTAATATCCCGGAGCTTGGAGTATCACCAGTGTAGTCAATCCATGAATGTGACCCTAATAACCCTAATATAAGAGCAAAACTAGCATCATGAGCAAAAACTCACTCTTCATCTGAATCGTCTGAATCTGAATCGTCTGAATCCAGTAATTAGTCAATTTATCAGCTCTCGAAGAATAAGTCAAATTTAAAGATAATAATTTTTGCGACTGTGCTTGTACAAATGTTAGAATCTGTACCCATTAAATAAAGATTGCTTGATACAATCGCCAGTACCCATTCATTGCAATACTGCTGATCGAAATAACTAATATGCGAACAAGAAGATCATAGAAAAGCTCTTTTTTAAATTTAAACATCTTATTTTTTTGATAAAGATAGTTTAACCGCATACTTCCACCATGGCAGTGTTAATTATGACGTCAGGAATTAATGACATGTCAGTTATTTTTAATTATGACCTGACGTCATAGTCATGTCATTAATTAATTTCGAAGTCAGAAATTAATTTTTGACATGTCAGAAATAGTCAGAAATCAATTTTTGACATATTGGCAGATGAAAATTTGAAATTTCGCATTAATTTTGCACTAAAACTCGTTTCTTTAAAAAAAAGAACTACAACAAACATGCGCTTTGAATCAAACAAACTCTTTTTTATTGATTTACTTGTTTCGTTCCGTGTAACTATCGCTTCCATGACTCTTGGTAGGCAGAAGTCAAAAATTGTGATGTGCTGGTAAAAAATTCTTCCATGAACACAGAGCGTCACAATTTGAGAATGCTCATTCAGCCACACCGAGGCAAGGATCCGAACGCTACCTCGATTTCGGATAATTGGGGTGCCAGATTGATTGATAACTATCATATGTTTAATGGTGTGGTATACTTCAAACTTCGACTAGGAAAATTCCTTTCCATTACCATTTGACTATGCAGTCCTCTCCTGGGACTTTAAAATGACTGAACTATCAGCAACCAAATCGTGAAACGCGTTTTCTCAAAAACATACCCTCATTTCTGGAAGTCAGAATTCGAAATGTCATTAATTAATTTCTGACTTTGAATTCTGACGTCAAAGTCATTAATTCGCAATTATAACCTGACGTCATAGTCATATCATTAATTAATTAGCCGATTTCAAAAATGTCATAGTCATGTCATTACTTAATTTTTAAGTTATAATTAACACTGCACCATGGTCATTCACAAGTTACAAATTTAGTAATTCCATTCGAATTTTTGCAATGTTCATTCATACCTCTGCATCACTGTCCATCCACCTCCATCGGTCTCCATGTCGCAATAGATGTTAAATGGTGCAATTCCAGGAGGAGTGATTTGGTAGATTCCACTTATTTTCGCGCCTCCAATATGCAGCCAGTCGTAGCAGTCGGTCATCGGGTTTTGGCTTAATGGCTAAATGAATCAGTAACTAAAATTGTATTGCGAATACAATTACTTTACTTGAACTTTTTTACGAAGCATCATGCGTGATTGCGTGGGGTTGATATTTTGGAAGGCATTGTTGTTATTTTGAGTTATTAACCAACTGAAACCAAATCCTTTCCCGATGAAATCTGGCCAAAACGGAGGTATGTATTTGCCGTTCAGTGTCGAAAAGCTGCACTCCAATTTGCTGTGCGACCACCATCCGCTGCAATGACATTTTTGCAATGACAACTTAATTATCTTTATATGGATTACCCCTGGCCGCCAGCATAACAGCCATCGCTAATGTTGTCCATTGTATAAAATGGTTTTCCGATGTTGTAATTAATTCCATGGTACGGATTTTCAGAGGTACTAGCGTTTCCTGTTACCGTCGAGCTCAGATGTAAAGTATAGTAATTGGCTTCGCTATCTATCTGAAACAGGAACAGGTTGGGGCACGCCACCGTATTCAGACTCACGTAGAATGATGACTGTTTTTGCCACCAATAGCCATTTGTGTATGAAGAACCAGGCGCTCTGTCGCCCCATAGATCAATGCGCAGTTCCACATTTGAATCCTTCGTGCTGAGGGCGTGAATTTTTTCATTTCCAAGCCATAAATTTTTATGTAATCCATCGTTAAATCCATTTTTATACTCATTCCACGTTTTATCGTAGAATGATAAAGTACCGTCGACACGTCTGTATTAAGTGTACATCATTTAAGGGACAGAATTAACAATGCTAGTATTGCAGCATTAATGCGGCACACTGATGCGACAGCGTTATAATATATTTGACTTTTAAAAATATATACTTTATTATGAAAATACCGTAAATACTCTATTATAACAGCACTCTCTTATAGTGCGGCAGGGTAAGGACTCATATAAATATAGAAGGGCACTCTCTAATATAAGGGCATACCGTACTATTAGAATATTGATTGCATAGAATATAGAATCAGTGACCTGCAGCGATGGAACGATCGAAAAATATAAAGGCACTCTCTATTATAACGGCACTCTCTAATAGAACGGCAGGGTAGAAAGGGTTCGAAAATTATAAGGGCATGCTGTTATAAAAGAATATTTACGGTAGGCCCCGAACGCTTCTTCTCTTTAATTTCCCGGAGCTTAGAGGATCTCCAGTATAGTCAATTCATAAATGTGACCCTACTAACCCTAATAGAAAAGTAAACCTAGCATCGTGAGTAAAAATTCACTCTTCATCTCACGTCTGAATCAAGTAATTAGTCAATTCATTCATACCTCTGCATCACTGTCCATCCACCTCCATCGGTCTCCATGTCGCAATAGACGTTAAATGGTGCAATTCCAGGAGGAGTGATTTGGTAGATCCCACTTGTTTTCGCGCCTCCAATACTCAGCCAGTCGTAGCAGTCGGTCTTCGGCTTTGTTGGATTACTCTGACTTTGGCACTGATTTTGACATTGACCTTGACATTGTGTTTGGCTTCCAGAGCACTGACACTGGCTTTGACACTGACACTGACATTGAGTCTCAATGAGCTCTTCATAGATACGCGTTGCTTCAATCACCACCTGTTCCTTTGTCATACTTGCAAAATTAATCGGCGACGGCGAATTGCTGAAATCAAATGCATGTTGGTTCATTCGTAATACAAACGTATTATTGATAAAAAATATTTTTTTAGGGTTCATAATGCTCAATCGCTTTCCCTTTCGTTTAATTTCGTTTTAAAAAATCTCAGAGAAAGAGTCGTTTTTTTGGTTGGAAAAGCAAGGGTGTTTCATTTATTCCTTGAATAAGGCAGTATTTGATAGAATAGCACCTCAATTTTTAAGGTCTCATGATACAACAGGCGCCTTGTTGCATTTCATGCATCAAAGGGGGAGAAGATTTATGTGCCTTTTGCGAATTGCACGTATCTTTATTATTTGCAGAAATACATTTCAAAGAGCCAGATATTTTTGCTGTTCGCAATATTAATTTGAAGTATTAGTGCTGAACGTTATTACTGAAACTGATGCTGAAGAAAACTAAAATATCCAAAAACATACGAATAAAAAACAAGACTAATGTTTGACAATAACTTTGAGCAAATACGATTTGCTTTTCTTTTCATGCCGCATCTTAATAAGCTTTTAAGCGCAAACAATGGCGTATGATTCCTCTAAGATTTGTGTAAAGAAGGAATAATTATTCATTGTATTGCAGTCCGAAAGGTGTAACAAAAAAACTGAAAAACTTACGCATTGACGCAGATATTTTCCACCATTATCCACAAGAACACGCAGAACAAAAGCCATTTAGGCCATATTAGATACGTCATGCTTGCACCGAACATGAAATGTGTTCGTTAGTTAGAAGCGCTCTTTGATAGAGCAGAGCGGTCGCTTATATGATTTCAGTTTTTAATTTATGACGGATGACGTTGGTAAAACTGAATGAGCTGTATTCATTACCGAAGACTGCAGAATGGGACGAGAGGTTCGAAAAATTCGAAAATATGACATATTCATGATATTCACCAAATGGGCCGTTCATAAAGTACATCATGCCTTGGGAAGGGAGGGGGTCTGAGAATGACTGTGACGGGTTCGTGACGTGACGCACGTGACGGTGGGGGGGGGGGGTGGCGCGTCAGCTCGGCACGAGAATAATGAGCTGTCAGTCACTTATTCTCACCCACCGTCAGCTTATTAAGGTCAATTGGTCGGCTGGCTCAA
>JAQGAX010000664.1:0-14853 GCA_034698105.1 Plectus exinocaudatus
GCAAGTTATAGATAGCCGGTCGGATTTTTAATTTGGCCAAAGAGGCGGAATATGGAGGTCCGTCGATGGACGATGACAATAACAATGACGAAGATGAAATGGTTGGCGAAGACGACGACGGCGCTCTCGAGAGTGAGTGGTCCGCTATCGTATCGTGCAATTGCGTGAGCAGTGTCATGTTGCAGGGGTACGAGATCGTTGGCAGCAACAGAACAAAATCTCTGAAATGGACATCCGAGAAGAGTTCGACGCTTTGTGCCGTCAAAACGGCGTCATCAACGAACGAAGACGGAAAAAGGTCGCACAGTTTATCGTCGATCAGGTATTATCGTTTGCAGTTGGTGAGCGACTTGACGACGTTTGAAATAGCCCCGGACCCTGGCTCTAGGGCCACATTAATGGGATTGTACTGGAGACAAATATTTTCAGTCCTCCGAGCCGCCGACAAAACACACCCCCCATCCCCCTCTGAAGTTTCCCTGGATCTTAATCCTAGGCTGCCTGACCGACTTTTGAAAAGAAGGTACCGTTTGTGTTTAATTATCTGCTTTAATTGAGGCGGTCGATCTTGACAAGGCGACCAGAGCGATTCCCGATGATAACGAATATCTTACGTGCACCAAGGTTGTCTACCAGTACATCAAACTGAGCAGCTACGATGTCGAGAAACTCGGCTTCGAAATCGGCATTTGGTTCGTTATGATGACAGTCTCTCACAAACGACCGTTGCGCTTTTATCAGGGATGAAATGCGCACTCGTCTGTCGCTGAAAGGCACGCGAAAATACGTACAGAAGAATGTGCCATTTCGAACGGACTACGGTGGTCGAGCAAAGAGACCGGATCACGTCGATTCCGCACCGGTGTGCGCCGAATGGCTGCTTCATTTTAATTGCTTGGTGACGTAAATTCTTTTCCTTCAGACAGCGACAACGGCGGTTACCGAATCCGTCATTGGCCGACATATTCCCATCCTCGTTGACCTGAAGTCCGACGAAGCAGCCAAGTTGATGCCCGACTCTATCGAGGAGAAAGAAGTGGTTGGTGGACTACGATGTGGTGTGTTCGGTCATCTGCTCCGGCATGAGATGGCTTTCAGTTTACTGTAAGCTATCGGTTAATTCCAGTTAGTTTTGTGTCGTTCACTTCTAGTCCGTATTTGTTCAAGTGTGCAACAACAGCAAGTCCCCTTCGATATGCAATCATAACCTCTGTAATTGCAATTCCATGTATTATGTTGTTTCCAGCCGAAATCCGGTGCGACGACTGTCAAAATGTTACTCGAAAAGCTTCCACGAAAGAGGAAGCCGCAACCCGAGGAGTTAGCCGATTGGGTGGAGAATTTGCCCGAGAGCTCGGACCTGAAGCGTCGCTTTTGCGAGACGGACGCAGAGGAGGGCGGGACAAGTGACAGTGACTTGATGCGACGCTTGCTGCGTGAATATTGGCGGCAGCATTCTGAGCCCGATGGTTCTTCTGTGGCGCGGCACTACCAAAGCGCTAAATTGTCGACCGTCGACGACTGCTCTGTATTCTCCGTGCGCGAGCGCGATTTCGTCGAGCTGTTCTCCGGCCAAATCTTCTGCGTCACCAACTTGTGGAAGCAGAATGGTCGTGCCAACTTCCACGGCATCGAGCTGATGCAAGTGCTTCTTTCATCTGAGTCTAATCGAATTTATGGCATAGTCGCCTGTTTGTTCCATTATTGCTGAAGCGGCTAAATTTTTGCCACAAGCAAAGAATTTTATGCTCTTTCGAATGAAATTCAGCTAATTCCATGCGTTTCTCAATGAAACTTTGTCAAAAATTCGAAGGTCGCCTCAGTATTGTGCTAAAAATGTGGCCATAATCAGTGCCAGTTACGTGAGACACCTTGGACATAGATTTTGGGATTTATCCATGAGATGAACGCATCCATTGACGAAGTTGTTTAGATTAGCGGCCGACACGGCGCTGGGAGATATAGCGCACGAGCAGGAATTGTTCCTCCTGCGCAATTGTTCCACATTCGACTATCGCGACGTCGTTCGCAAAATTCAGGTCAGTCGTTCTTATTGGGGATCGCAAACACCCACCTGGCGAGCAACTGTGCAACTGTTTTATGTTCAATTCATAAGACTGCCTGTCGAAAAGATTTGTACAGGTGCGCCACCGTAAAATACCAAGTCGCGATGAGTTCGAAAATTGCACGAGCGCTTCTCTGGTGGAACGGTACAATGAAAGGTTTTGGGACAGCGAGCTGGATGAAGGAGTTTACTTCGTCGCTCAGGTGTATGTCTTGATGCTTTTGTGCTTATATTGTTTGTCATTAATCGATTGCTTGTAGATATGATGAGATAAAACTTCGATTCGAATATGACGACGAAGCGCTTAGTGTATTGTTCAGTCCGAAGACGCGCGGTCGCTGCGAAATATGCGCCAAGAATTTGAAGCAGGCGGAGGTGTGGTGACTTAACACTTTACATTTTTTCGAAAAGTTTTAGTTAGGGGTGTAACGGGGACAGGGAGGAATCCGAAATTCGGGGACGGAGACAAATACCAATATCAAAATACGTTCATATGAGCCACTGAATAGCTGCGACTTAGAATGATTGCCATCTTAATAGTTAGTAGTCGTCAGGGTAGACATATTTTGCATATTCAAAGCTTATATTAGACTTTTTGGAATTAAATTTAAAAAACGGGGAATTCGGGGACGGGGAAAAATGAATTTTCGTGGACGGGGAATTTCGGGGACGGGGAGGAATCCGAATTTCGGGGACGGGGACGGGGATTCCCCGTTACAACCCTAGTTTTAGTGTACCATTTTGTCTCGAGCTGTGCGGTGTTAAAAATATTATAAAAGCATTTCTGTTACGAATTATTTATTTGCCTGAATGCTGTTGAACCGTTTCTTTTCTTACAGTACACGAGGCCGGTGGTAATCCGAGAGAACAAATTCGCCTATCAGGGCCACGTGTGGACGAAGGGGACGTGCATTCTGCTGCAGTCGGACGTTCTGCGCGACAGACTGGCCTTTGTCGCCGGACAGCGCTTCCATTTGGACGAAGCGACATTTCAATCGCGATTGAAAAGGGTGCGTCGGGTGGTAGCATCGCCCTCGAGGTAATTCATGCCGTTTTTAGTACCGAAACAATCCGAAGACTTATCCCGAGTTCGACCGGTTCGAACGCAATCGCGATCTGAACGACGAACGCCTGCAGAGGATCGCGCGGCCGCTCACTGTTGCCCTGATCAGCGATTGCCGCTGTAGCCCAGATGCCGACATTGAGCTCAAGCTGCGCGTCTTCTACCGGTCAGTGTTGTTGTTCTAGGCAATGTTGCATGATCAGCTAGGTTGTTTATATTCACGTTGACAACCGAGTATTCTCAGTGCCTGGACATAGTTTCTTTGAGGTAGTTATTTTCAGCCCGGAGGATACGAAGATGTCGGACGACGAGGTGCGCGGCATTCATCCTGGCGAGCTGTACTTGTCCAAGGAGGCATACTGGATCACTCTATCTGACGACATGCTCGAACGTACAAGCGGCGTCTGCTATGTTTCGTCGGACGCGACTCTTGTCGCCGATCAGGTGATGCTGAGACGATGGTTTGACGGTGGAGCAAAACGCTTCTATTGCATTAGAGTAAGTTTTCGCCGTTAGCGATTGAATAGTTATCATTCGCTCCACTTAATATGAAGACGTAGTCTCTTGCTTAGGAGTTGAGCGCAGACTATCTACCCGGAGAATATCTGTCGGAAGAAATGATCGCCAACGTCTCCCAGAGTTGCGTCAACGACGACTGCGACCAATGCAACAATGACTTGACGAGGCCGCTCGTATCGCTCGACTTGTTCGCCGGAGTCGGCGGTCTGACGCTCGGTACGCTGCTGCCGTTGTTTGGCATGTTCTTCCCGACATGGGCGTTCTTCGATATTGTTTGATTAAACAGCTAGTTTACTGTAAATCCAGAAAGTATTCGGTGCGTAGAAATTTCGATATTTTCGGCACTCCTTGGCGTACCGAAATTTAATTGCGTAGTGTGGTATACGGTAGCTGTACTGGAATTAATTAATGGGCGCTGTACCGAAATTTAAATGCATCGAATATTTTTGATTTTACGGTATTTCTACGAACGTTTGTTGTATACTTTAGGTTTGGAGCAATCGGGTATTGCTCGTTGCGCCTACGCGGTTGAATTCGAATTGGAGCACGCCCTTGTGTTCGGAAGAAACTTCCCCAATGCGCGCGTCTTCTGCGCCGATGTCAACGGATTATTCGAAGACATTTCCTCGGTTTGTTGTCATCGACGTTGTTGACGTCGGCGGGGTTACAAGGCTCCAATGCTAAGAAGATTACTCTCCAGGGAAAGGAAACGGACAGAGACGGTCGACCATATCCGAAAAAGGGCGAGATTGAGCTGATCGTCGGCGGACCGCCATGTCAGGGCTTCTCGGGCTTAAACACGTCCAAAACTGGCACGGCAGCGAAGGAAAAGGCAAGTCGACTATTTGAATTTTTCTTATTATGTTGATTTTAATCGTTCCTGAAGACGTAAGGGGGTAGGGGCAACGGAGACAATGGATTGTTGCTTTACTGCAGAACTCACACGTGTCTTTGCCGTTCAGCGCTCGCAAGTGGCCGGGTTCATGGCGTACGTCGACTACTTCCGACCGAGTCACGTGCTCATGGAAAACGTCAGCGGCATGGGCAACGCCGTCGACGGAGTACGTCTCCGGAAACAGACGTACATGGTGATAGTTATACCGTCTACCGCTCGTTTGCAGGTGGAGTTGGTGCCGGTGTTGATCGAATGCCTGCGTTCTATGCAATATCAAGTGACAGTGGCCAAGCTGCAAGTGGCCCAATACGGCGTCCCTCAAGACCGACGGCGGTTTGTAGATAGCGTTCGGGCCTTACATAAATTATTTTTGGGCATTTTCTATTCCCCTAAGCGTTACGTAATTTGTGTACAGCCCCCTTAGCTGAGTGAGCGTGCGCTGACTGACACCTGCTCGTTGTAGCATCCTTGTGATGGCAACGGCGCCCGGTGAGCGACTGCCCGATTGGCCGTTGCCGAGCACGTCCTGCTCGAAAGCGCTCATGGCGTGCTCAATTTTCTCCGATAGCCGGAAGAAGCAGCTGGAATTCAACGGTATTCCGGTGAGCAATGGGTTTCATCTGAATTTCTTGGCTTTCATATTGTCCTTGGGTGTTCCGTGTTCCCCTTCAATTCCATTTTCAATGACATAATTGCTTGTTTGTATTCTGTCGCAAGTCGCTGTTAATGAATTTTTTGCATGATTGATTGGTACATTTACTTTGATTTGTGCAATATGAATGAAAGTTTATGTTTCAGTTTGAGGCACCGTACCACACTGCGGCCAAGTACGAAGCGCCTTACCGAGGGATCACCGTGCGAGATGCCATCGATGATCTACCGGTTATGGAAATGGACCGAGCGGAAAGGACCTACTACGCGCTGAAATGCAACACCTACTACCAGTCTACGGTGCGTTCATTGAATGCAATGCTGCTGCCAGAGACTAGTTGATATAAGGGCGGTGCCAAAGAGGGCACGGGGGTACGTGCCCCCTCAAAATTCGGCCATCGCCGAAGTTAGAGAAAGGTTCTCCTTTGAACAAGGTAGCGGTGCCCCCTCAGGGTGGTCCTTACCTTCTCACGTTCCGATTCTGGCACCGCTCCTGTTTGAATGAATTGATGTTTAGTTGCGCTGCGCCGACGGAAGCATCTTCGATCACACGACGGAGAGTCTGGGCGTGCTGAAGTTGGCGCGGGTGGAGCACATCCCTTTGGCCGACGAGGTGCCCGGCGCCGACTGGCGATTCCTGCCCAACATCGTCGTCCCGCTCAATGACGGCAGTGTCACCAACGCGATGTGCGCTCTGCTGGGCTATTTGACTGTTCGTAGATGGCGACCTTGTGCTCTTGCAGCGTGTACAAATTCGGCGCGCACGTCTTCCTCGGAGGCAAAAAGTTACCGAATCGCGGTTTTTGTGAGTGGTGCAGTGGCACGAGCAAGTGCGAGAGGGACGATCGTCACTTACCGAAGAGTAAGCCAAAGCAGCATTTGCTGTTGATAAATGCTCTTTCAGACACGTTGATTCCGGCGCCGCTGCCGCACAACGGCGTGCGGTTCAATCAGTGGCGCGGCCTTTTTGGAAGAGTCGAGCTCGACGGACACTTTCCGACGATCATCACGAATCCCGAGCCCATGTCCAAACAGGTCTGCAGTTAGCTGTTCTTTCATCTCAAGCTGTATTATGATAGAACACGGTAGAATACGCCTAATGGCGTTGCATATTGTATTAATATTATAGATACTTCTAGTCCTTGGGTTGCTACTGCACCGCAATAGAGTAGAGCAAGGGTAAAACCGGATGCGGTTAATGCCAATCACCCCCACTTTTCTATACCATAACAAGGTAATGCAACAAATGTTCGCGAAAAAGTTACTCTTCAACGACATTTTGACAAATTTCTCGCTCAGCTTTTTCGTTCTAGCTTGATGGGACACAGAAAGGTGGAGTTCTCCGTTATTATCCCATTTTACCCTGTTTTACCGTTTGCGAGATGTTCAGGGCCGCGTACTCCACCCGACTGAACACCGACTGCTGTCTGTGCGCGAATTCGCTCGCGGTCAGAGCTTCCCGGACACCTTTCGCTTCTCATTCGACGACGACGAAGACATCGAGCACATCCGTCCGGCGAATGGCGACCTGCAGTCGCGCTTCATACAGATCGGCAACGCCGTGCCGCCCTCTTTGGCTCGCCATATCGGCCTGGCCATTGGCCGCGCCATTGGACACCGAAAGTCTTGACCACTAAAGAACTATTGACGCCGGCCTCCTGCTCATCTTATCATTACTCTTCCTCTCACTGATCGGTGCTGCGTTGTTTCTGCTCTTTTTTCTTCGATAAAACTGAAAATATCCGTCGTTAACCTGACCCATTTGACGGATATCTCGTTTTTCCGACTGCGCCGTGGAAGAAAAAAGTCGTGTTTGCAATCGGACAAAATTCGCAATAGTGCCAATCGTTTGCAATAGGTACATTGTATAATACATGCCCACTCGTGTCGCGACCATTTGGCCATCAAAGGTAAACGATCGTCAACTTGAGCGACCTTGGCGTCAATCGGCGAATCTGTGCCAACGCGAAGGTTTTAAGCGAACAGGGACGTTCGGTCTGTACACCCGATGGGGCCACCTGCTCTAAAGCCACATATCTAGTTGATCCGTGGATGGCAACGATGACCGCGCATTCGGTTGTCCCGTGAGTGTGACCTGATTCGCATGAGCGGACGAAATACATTGACCCTAGCGTCCGTCCGTTTCTGCACTTGATGCGTACGGCAATTGTTTGGCTTCCGGCTGGCGCGCCCTCCCTCGCCGCTCCGTCGTTGCGCCGCGATCGTTGTCCAACTCGCCGCCGGCATGAGCAGGTCAAACGATCAATAACTGTCCATCGTCAATGGTCGCCTCCCGTCCTTCCTCATGAAGGCGCTATCGTTCGTGTTTCTGGTTGCCTTAATCTCGCTTCGTAAGAGGATTAATTTAATCAGTTTGTTTTATGATCATAAATCTCTTTTAGCGGGTTGCCGTGGTCAACTGTTCTCCTGGAATAACCATTCTCTGTACCGTCCACTGAACGCGCAGACGACCGATCTGAACGCGCTGGTCAGGCAGGGTGTTCGAAGTGGTGGACTGCCGGTAGAAGAATTGCAGCGTCGGTTCCCTCGACCGTCTCCGCCAACGTTGTTGAACGAAAACTTGCCAGGCCTACCACCGTCGTTCTTCGTCGAAGCCGACAAGCGGCTGGCGCAAACTGCGAACGATATCGATGAACCCGTGTCATCAGCGAGCGATCCAAAGGGCGCTTCATTGGATCAAGTGACCGGCTTAGCACGTCAATTGCTAAACCTGCCAGTGGCCAATCAACAGCAGTTGCTGTCTGCTATTAGTTCGGCTCTTGGCGGAGTACCAGCAGAAGCTTCGCTCTCGCATGGTCAACCGCCGGCAGATCCTTTTGGTACTTCAGCTAACGAGCCACGACTTCCAGTTGAACTGTTTGAAGCTACCGCCGCTTATCCGGTCTTACCACCAACGTTCAATCCCGAACACCAACTCCAGCAGCTTCCAACCGAACAGCGAAACTTGCTGCAAGCAGCCATCCAAAGTGGAGAGTTATCATCGGATCCGAGCCAACTATGGCCCGCCATCAATTCGGTCCTCAGCGAACATAGGGCGAGCACCGCTTTGCCGGCTTCCAACGCCATCCAGGCCTACTTGCAACAGTACAGCAAGCAGACAGGCGTTATCCCCACTGACTGGCTGAACTTGCCCCAGAACGTCTTGCCCAAGGGAATTTTCGAGCAGCTTGGCGTTCAATCAGTTCCTGTTACCAATTTTGCTGCTCCAGTTCCACTGGTGCCCGAAAAACTGCCCTATTATGGCAAATACTGCGGCAGTTTCACTGAAAACAGAGACCTTGCTAGCTCGCGTCACTACAATGTTCAAGGTGCAGTTTGGGTGATCGATGAACAACATTTGCTTGTTTCAAAATTTAGCTTCCAGCCAGGATTCTTTCAGAAAGGTACTTTTGTTAACGTCTGTTGTATGATAGCGCATTTTGTTGCAGAAAACATAACATTCTGGGTAGGCCCAAATGAAAACACTGGAGATGCAGTTGAAGACATGTTCCCGAGTGAAAATGGTATCTACTTGCAGCCAGAAGCAATCGATCTCAAACCATTACTTTCAAGCGAAAAAAAAGTTTGCGCCTGAAATTTTTTTGCGATGAGTTATCGTTTTCTTTTCATTTAGACGCAAATAGCGAAGCAACCCAGTGCAGACCAAGTGTCCAAGATTTTCAATCGAGGAAGCAAAAACAAGTCATCAGATGCAAGTCTGGGAAGTAATCACGATAACGGATCGCATGCGGAACCCGAACCAAAGGCTGAATCAGGCGGCATTCTCAGCAGAGAAGACAAGTTCGGCAAGGTCGCTGCCGCAACGGGACTTCAAGTAGACGCAGGACAGCCTAAGCCAGAACCAGAACCTGTGCCTACGGCGGAGCCGCGGCGCCTCAAAAGAGACTTCTTCCCTCCACGTTGGCCGTCAAACCTCGACGATTTGTACGGCAATGGACAAAATTCATTCTCACAACAGTCAGCGAACATTGGCGCACAACTAAACCGTGAATATCAGGGCAATCAGCAGCTCCCGAATAGGTCGGGTCGAACTGTGCAGTTGATTGTAGACGGTGGAATGGTGACTGCATCCGCAAGCAGCTTGGTCAATGACGATCTGCCATTCAATGGCGAAAATAGCGTATTCATACCTACCTTGCCCGCTCATCTACGACCCAGCAGCACGTTTGCCACATCAGCGACTACTGAAGTATTGACGACCACTACGACAACAACAGCACCGCCAACTACAACGTCGACTACAGCAGCAGCTGCGGAGTCAACGACGGAGACGCAATTGATCAAAACACTAGAACAGAAAGACAATGATTATGCGCCGTTGTCGTGGTATGCTGGGTACCAACCGTTGTTGTTGAAAATCCCGGACAACAAACGCGTCAGCGATTTGCATTGGCTATCGATATGGGACCATGATAATGGGCATGCGATCGCTTCCGTGTTGATCCCAAACGGCCCTGGCTTCAAGGTGCCGTCGCCGGTTATTCTTCGCGGACTTAAGTCGAATGGACTTCGCAAGGTCAGCTCCGGTCCAATCGAAGTCGTCAACACGAAAACAATAAAAATCAACGACTTTTTCTACGAGGGCGACGCCCCCGGTGCTTGGTTCATGGTCGGCAAGGATCTGCTGCCCAATCCTGCGGGGGAAATATTGCCTATTCTGCAGGAGCAGAAGTGAGTTTGTAGTGTTGCGATTTGCATATTCTAATCGGAAGTGAATTTATTTTTTGCAGTGGTACTTACGATTGTGATTTTCTGAAGCCGTACAACACACAGACAGTAATCCTAAAACTGCCGGGCGACATGGAAATCAAGGACGTCTTTTGGTTGTCGGTGTTTTGCGAGCCGTACGCCATCTCGTTTGCGCAGATTTACCTCCCGTACAACGACATTCACGTCCCGCCGGACATGACCGGACAGTCGGTGTGTACTCTGGTCATTTGTTTGCTCTTTCCGGCCTTCTCTAGTGGTCTGTCGGGTACTTTTTAAATAGTTAACCAGCGTCAATTGTGTGACTGGCCGAGTCTACGGCGCTTTTGGACAATGTCTCCCTCCCCCCGCTACGAGAATAGTCGCAGTCACACACTTGAAACAGAGTCGCATTCCATCGGCGCCGCCCTTGGTCGCTCTTTAGTCCCCCGCCCCCTAACCTACTCTGAACAATATTACCACATAATTGCAGGCACCTTACTGCGTGCTGGAAACGCCGAAAAGATGAAAAGATGCGAGCAGTCGCCGTCGCCCCTTCGTCGCCCAAAGAGACTGCAGAAGGAGTACTTATGCGGGGGCGGTGGCCGTCGGGCGGTCTATGTTTCGCGCCGCCGTCTGTCGTGTCAATGGCTCTTCTTCTTGTGCGCTCGCCGCACCTCAATCGTGTGCATATTGCCCTGTGTCGATTGGTCTCGGTCCGTCTGTGACTCAGTAAAAGTGCGACGCACACAACCAGTCTTAGTCCTCGGATCAGGCATCGACTCGAAGTCGCGACATCGCCATGCGCCCGGCTCTTAGTCGCCATGGCAATAGTCTGACAAGACGGCGTCTACGGAGCCAGGCTGCTGGTTGGCCGAACAGGAAAGCGGAGAAATCGGGTCATGTTTGCTCGATCGGCGTCGCTATCAAGCATCACCACTGACGCATCAAAGCGCCGTGTTTGCCGCGGATCAAAGGCGCAAAGGCGAAAGGCCCGATTTCTTGTCCTCGTCCATATTTGCTTTTAACCTTTTAATCGAGGCGCGCGCGTCCAACAACGAGCGTCCATTTCTGATTGATCCGATTATATTATGCGGTTAATTAGACGCACGCGCACGACGTTGAATGCCCGTTCATTCTCTGCCGGCCACGGCGCCGTTCGAAGGACTCAGTCGGTTCCGAGATCGGCGATTTATCGCCATTTATGCCGGCGCCAAACGCGCAGTCTGTGCGCCGACCGACACCGGCCGGCGGTGGGCGCACAGATCGCGCCGTGTGTGAAGCCGCGCGAATTGCGCAGATGTTATGGCTCTGTGTCTCCGTCAGTGCCATCCGGTGACCGGTCATCGGTCTTCGCTTTCGTTCACGCTCCGTTTGTCGATTGCGCAGCGCCGTCTTCGTCCGATCAGCGCGGTTCATTAGTAGTGCACCGGTGCGTCTTGCGCGATCGGCATCTCCCTCACACCGCCCGCTGGTAATTCCTCCGATTGCCTGCTTAGGTCAGTCTCATCTCGGGAGTCCGTTGACACGGATCCAACAACGATCATCTCTGCGTTCAAATTAAATCTGGGCAAGTGTAAACATAGAAGGTAGAAATAACGTAGTCCGCTGTTGTGCTGTTGTACCGCGATTAGACTGGCACATGAAAAAAGTATGGCTTGGCTGGAGCGCGCTAGACTAGGAAAAAGGCGAGTGAGCGTGTACCAATTGAAGACACAATGGAAGAAAACGTGCGAAAAAAGGGAGGGCAGTTGGGCGCGATGGTCAGAGCGGCGGGACGGCCGGCGAATGTCGGTCGGGACGATTACGACGGCGACGGGCGAAGAAGAACGACTGGCTGCTTGACCGCAATCGCCGACCGCCGGTGCCGCTGTTTACTCTCGCTGGTCGGCCGCACACCGTCGCCATTTGTCGCGCCAAGTCAGTGCGACGACGCAGGTGCCGCCGACTCGGTCGCCGCCTCGCAGCCCACCGATCCCCCGACGACGCCGCCGCGTGTATATCCGTCGTCGCATCAACGACACGGCCCAATCGCCGACCCCGTCCCAATCGTCTTGGCCGATCGCCGACTAGGTGGTCCTTTCCTCTTGCTGCCCCCCACCCCTTGAGTCAGCCATCGCAAGCGTGACGGCGGGCGGTCGCGCGCTGATCTACCCAACTTCGTTATTATTCGGCGTCTTTGCTCCAGAACCACCCGCATCGATCGCTGTCCTCTGCGCGACGACCGTCACCTCTGGATTTATCGGACGTTTTTCTTCCTGCTGTGTCGAAGTCCGAGCTCTTCTCACTCAGACGCCATGCGCGGGTGCTGGACCATTTTCTGCGCGCTGCTGCTGCATTGTTGCGGTAAATCTTTATGCCTTCGTTTCAGTCGCCATTATTTCACATGTCAAAGTATTAGTATCGAATTGCGCACTGCATTGTGCGTCTGTTTTGATTGGGATTGTGTGAAACGCGGTCAGTCGGTCTTATCGGGACCGTTAGTCAGTCTCTTTTCGGCGACGTTAGATGGGCCACTGGTATCATCCCGACACGAGTGATTTTCAACCCCATTGACTCGAGTCTCGTGGGACAATCGCTGTCTCCTTCAGCTCCTCTCAGACTTCCCGATTCCGACGGTGTCTGGACAAAGACTTCTCTTGGGTCAATTTTGTGAAATAACCGGTTCCATATGGGAAACATTCATCATGAAATCAATGACTCACTCCACTTGTTTATAGCAAATACTCTTTCGTCACCAGTATCGGAGCCGGAGCCTGAGCCGGCATCAACCAAGCCCCAGCCAGAACCACAGGCCGAGCCCGAGTCGTCGAACAACAAAGAATGGTTCGGCGACTTCTTGGGCTCGTTGCCCGACCCGCAGTCGTCCGGCGTCAAGGGCGATGTGTATGTGGTGAATGAAACGACGCTGCAGATAATCAACTTTTCGTACGGCGGACAGGCGCCAGGTGAGTGTCAATAGCATCCGTTCGGTGCTCAGTTGGACTGAACGTGACCGCACGCTGCACGGACTCGATCTACTTGTCAATGTGTTGGGACGAGGTCGCCCTTCGTTCGTTCACCAGCGACAGCAGCGCGTCGCTACCCGACCAACAAACAACCTTGGACAAACCCTTCGCTCAAGAGCATAATTTCTGATTAGTATCGCTCGTCCATTCCAAGGACGGAGCGCATACACCGACGCTGTAATGCGACTTCTCCAACGATCCGGGGGTGGGTCGGGACGGACGGCCGAATCGAAATCGCAACAGCGGGGTGGTGAAAGGGGCTGGCTGAATGGGCTGAACAGTTGGCGCGATAATTGTGTTGAATAATCGAAATTGAGCTGCCGAAATATGTGGGTCGGCATCATCAATGAACTGCGTGGGTGCGAATTACCGGCTGAATCCGATGTTTTTGCAGATCTGTACTTCTGGGCCGATCGCGAGCCGGTTCTGACATCATCGGGCGTCAAGATTCCCAGTTTCGAGTTCGGGTACGGTTTAAGTGCGGTGTACAAACATCAGCAATCGACGTAGAGTGGCTATCCTGTATGCTTTTTATTTAGGGTCACGCCATTGGGCAAGTACGAGAACTCAGAGCGCGTTGTGCTGGTGCTGCCGGCGCACCGGAAAATTGAGGAATTCTCCACAGTCGGTCTGTGGTGCATCGAATTCGCGGTGAGTGGATCGACGGCGCCTCAGGGATTCCTCGCGTGGGGTGACGGACAAGGCATTGCAGAAGGATTTCGGCGCGGTCAAGGTCGACAAGTCGCACGAGCCACCTAAGGCGCAGTTCCTGAGTCACGAGTTGCGCGGCAAGCGATACAATGTCGGCTCAGGGCCAATCCTCATACTTGATCGACGCACCATCAAAGTGTTCGGATTCACCTTCGACGGCGACAAAGCGCCAGGTACGCGCAATAACCAACACAGTGTCTACCTCAAAAACACGACTGAGCACCACTGATACTGAGCAGTCTCGAATGCGTTAAACAAAGGAATTCATACATTCGTGTTGATAAACATATCGGCTTATGCTGTATTTCGGTACAGAATAATAAGCGGAAATTTTTGTCTGAGCAAAAAACAGAACAATACAGGAAAATTTTTTATTTTTCCAACTGAGTGAGAAATATTGTGATATGACATAGCGTAAAACCAGGGGTGAATACCGGTTGGCGCTTGGGGGTACGTACCCCCAAACTCTTAAAGTAGGTCCATTTGTTCAGTGCAAATTTTTTCGAAGACGTAATTTTTGAAGGTCGCTGAAAATAATTTTCTCAAGAAAATCATACTTCTCCCTTGCCTTCACAAAAAATCTTGTACCTCCACACGTACCCCTGTACCTTACCCCCTATGTCTACCTCTGCATGAAACTTTAGTTTGCAAGATTGAAAATCAGTGCTCACTCAAAGCGGAAATGAAAATGATCAGTGAAAATGATGGAAATTTCAGACGGTTACTTCTTCGTCGGCAAGGGCAAGGAGCCCGACCTCAGCAGCGGAGTTAAAGTGCCGATCCGCGGCCGGGACTCGTCCGACCTGTAAGAACAATCGTTTCACTTTCAAAAACTTAGAGGTTTCACCAACTGTTCCACCCTCACAATTGTTGCCTACGTGCGACGGAAAATTCTGGGGTTTCCCTAGCAGGCGACCAGTGAAAAGGGACGCCATTAGTTTTCTGTTTGCGTCCGACCAGTTTTCACTAAATGGCGTGACCCTCTGCAAACGTCGACCGCAGCATGTAGTGGTGGTGCGATCATAAAACCAATCCGCCGAAAAGCCATTTCCTTCGTCGCCGTCGTGCAGATCAATCAGTGTCATTTGCCGATTAGATTAGCCCGCGCGTGGCCGGTAAAGCGCACTTCCGATAGCGCGGAATGATGGGTGGCATTGCGTCGTTCAAACAGTGGCGCCACTTTCTCTTTCGCCGCGCGCCGTTGTTTTTAGAACGCGGAAACAGCTGATCGCCG
>JAQGAX010000665.1:0-14848 GCA_034698105.1 Plectus exinocaudatus
GTTGAGAATTGAGAAATTGAGTTTGCTTTATTACGTGAAGAATTGAGACTCAGGTGAAGAAATCCAACTGAGTCTCAGTTCTTCACGTGATAAAGCAAACTCGATTTCTCAATTCTCAATTCTCAACAGTTTTATGAAACAAGCCCCTGCTATTTAATCTATTGCATTTTATTTGCAGGAGCTTGGGTTGCACGATAATAGAGATGTTGACCAGGCATCCTCCATATTCTGATTTACCTGTTACCGCGTATCTCACGAAACGAGCTAGAGGGGATCTGTCCTTCAATCCGAACGAGCTTTTACCAAAGAAGACATCCGCCCAAACAAAGAAGTTTCTTGCATCTTTACTACAAGTCAAACCTGCCAAGCGTCCACGAACCGCTTCTGTAGCTTATGAAGAATTCAAGAAGCTGATTTACAAGTCCTAACTCAGATAGCAATTTTTCTGAAGAAATGCATTTGAAAGCACTTGAAATCTTTGCTCGGTCTACTGTTACATTGCGCTTTGTCGAAGTTGTATGCAGCAGAAAAGTTGAACTCTTATTAAATACACTAGAGCAGACATGTAGCCATTGGCGATTTATTCATGTGTAATTCATTGCATTTTACTTATTTGAGAAATTTCTCATTACTTCATTTCATATTTTAAATTTTCTGAAAACTGACGAAAGCGTGATTTTGATTGAAATAATGAAAATTCGTGGAACACATAAGCAGTTCACTTCTTTTAGATACTATTTACTTTACATGCCAATGAATAACGGATGAAAATGTTCGACAATACTCCGAGCTAAATTGCGGCACTTACTTCGGCAACACACGTGATGTATATTAGTTACATACATACCTGTAACCAGGAGGTCCAAAGGGTCCCCCCTCCAGCCGAGGGTCTGCCGCCCTGGCTCCCCCCCCCCGAGAAGATCCAGACCCCCCTGGCCTCGGACCTCGGTTACAGGTATGGTTACATACATGAGCGAAATATAAGTAAAATCAGAGTGACTGATTTCACACGGACCGGCGTCATTGGAGCAAATGCCACATGAACTTCCTCATAATAAACTTAAAATCACATTTGAAAACGACAGTTTTTTTCATAAGAGTAAGTTTGTGAGGGTGGAGTTATTTTTGAATTAGTGATACTGTTTGAATAGTGACGAATTCCCTTGTTACTTGTTGGGAAGCCACATGCTCCATTCAAATTTTTGTTTCGCCGTTAATATCGCCGTAACTTCATTTCTGACTTGGTTAAATAGACCCACTCCGCAGAACCACCGTTTTGTCTGTCCCAGTTGAAACCGAATCTCGTGCCATATTTGCCGTTCAAGGCGATGTTGATACTGTTTTTGTTGTACCACCAGCCGCTAAATAATAAATATGCATTTATAATAGTTTCAGCCGCTCATACCCCGAAGCACTCGCTTCCGTGCTTACAATTTGCCTCGAGTTAGCGCTATGTTAACGCGACAAGATAAGTCTGGCTTAAGAGGCGGCTTGCAGCGTTCTTCCATACTGAGACCCTTCCACATTAAGATCTTTCCATACTAGGGCCCTTCTATACTAATGATCCACCCACCAGCATGTCGACCATCCCATGTTAAAGTGCGCCCGCTTGTCTGAAGCTACTGTACCGTACCCAATTTGGCTAG
The DNA here is from genome assembly GCA_034698105.1 of Plectus exinocaudatus. Lineage (NCBI taxonomy): Eukaryota > Metazoa > Nematoda > Chromadorea > Plectida > Plectidae > Plectus > Plectus exinocaudatus. The sequence goes on from JAQGAX010000665.1 coordinate 1,647, forward strand.
CATTGAACCCGTCTTTGTCAGCTGCGTTCACGCTATCGATCGTTGAGAAGCGAATATTATTCAAAGGTGTGAGATCAGTGACAATCGTGGCATTTCCGTTCAGCTTTCCTCCGCTTATGGTAAGCATGTAATTTGTTGATTCCGCTCCAACCTGCATTGAATATTGCATTAAATATTGCATTAATATGATATTGGAAACAAAACAGTATGTTTATACATACAATTGTATAACAGGGATCTTGCCCAGACATGGAGATTTTACTCATCACACTACAAGCAACACGGCAATCTCGCACCGCAAGCACTATACATGAGCGTAAGACAAGGAGCGCGACTGGACCAGTAGCTCAGTGGTAGAGTGTTCGCGCGCAAAACGAAAGGTCGCGGGTTCGAGTCCCATCCGGCCTGGTCCGCTTTTTCCTCTTCGCTCAAGCAAGCCGTTCAAATTGCCCAGACAATATGTTTTGCGTGCTGCGTACTGTTTCCTATTCTTTGTGAAATAGGCCTCACGCCGCGCCGTCCATAAATTACGTCACGCTGTTTTTGGCCTTTTTTCGACACCCCCCCCCCCCTCCCGTCACGCTACCGTCACGCTGCAGTCGACCTCGGTGACGCACCCCCTTCCAATGGTTAAGCATAGCTATGACGTCATAGCGTCACGCGTCTGTCACAGGCCTTTTCAGACACCCCCTCCCTCCAAAAGCGTGACGTAATTTATGAATGACCCCCAACTGAAACTTTTACCTGGAAGCGCCAGCCGCCAACCCAATAACCGGACGTAGACTTTCCAGAGTCATTATAAGGACCAGACATTTCGATTCGCATCTCGACGTTTGAATCTTTTGTGCTCAGCACATTTAGCCATTTCAAACCTAGCCATACGTTTTCTACCTGTAAGTCACTCGGAAATCCATTCTTATACTCATCCCAGGTTCTTTGCCAAAATGGCACTTGACTACTGCTACGTCTGCAAGTATGCAAGTATAATTACAGTTTCAATGCTATACGCTACGTATTAAGCCTGACTTGTCCTAAATATAGATGCGTTCTGTATTTCGATACCGATTAATTTGGCATTCGGTATACCGATACCGTATCAATACCGTACCGATACCGTTTTTGATACCGTTACCGAATATGCGGGAAAATACTGAATATTCCGATACTGATACCGAATACCAATGTATCAGAATTTTAAAATACCGAATACCGATACCGATTCCGAAATCGGCGTACCGACGCACCTATAATCCTAAGCCGCGTTTAGCTGCTCAGTTGGCTGCGTCTCAGGCCTCAGACATGAGGTCAGACATGGCTGAGAATGAGACTCAGCCAGCTAAGCTCAGATCGCAGCGGCTGTACTTTAGTAGGGTACGGTAGATACACCAAGTTTCAGGGACAGACGACAACGCAATATTTTTAAATTTTGCTCTCTAAAGATGGGTTTATACTTTACAGTGCGGTGCGGTGCGGTCAACTGAAACAGTGTAATATTGATTTTTCCGTCTGCCACAAAACATACAATCGCACCGCACCGCATCACGAAGCATAAACCCGGCTTAAGCCTACAGTAAACTCAAACGCATGAGCGTGTGGCGTAATTTTTTGTAATAAATTACACTGGCGTATCGTGCTCGTTAATAGGCCTCAGTATAGTACTCGTACAAACAAAGAATCTGTACCTTTGAAACACTGTCCATCCACCACTAGCACTAGTCATGTCACAATAGACACGAACTGAGCTGCTGCCGTCCGGGAAGATAGTGTATAAACCGTCATAGATTTGTTGAAATCGATGGAGATGATCGTAGCAATCTCTAGGTTTCGGAGGCGAATTTGATTGCGTTGCTGAAAAAATTGCTTTCAAAATACCGAAGATGCCTTGTTTCGTAGTTTGAACTTTTTAATATACATTGCGACAAAAAATCATCCGAACGTGATGTACAAGAACAGTACAAAGAATTCAAGTGTTCACATTCCTTTTATCCAATAAAAATTTCATGTGAAAATACCTCTGATTGCTTAAAAATCTAATAAATATTAGCAAAGAAAAATTCAAAATGACTGCTAAACGAAAGCAATAAATATGGTTAGCAATGTAAAATTATTATCCATACCTGTAACGGAGGTCCGAGGCTGGGGGGAGGGGGTTCCGGACCTTCTCGGGGGGGGGGGGGGGGGGGGGGGGGGGGGGGGGGGGGGGGGGGGGGGGGGGGGGGGCCCCCCCCCCCCCCCCCGGTTACAGGTATGTTATTATCAAGAATTCATAATGCTTACTAGTTTGGTCAGTTTGGTCGGATCCCGATGAATCGTTGCTGTTAGACGCTATGATCCTCCAAACACCGATGCCAACTCCAGCAAGTATTAATGCGACGGCGACAATAATCAATAAATCCCGCTTCCAATGGTGACAACAGCTCTGAGGATAACTTCTTTCGTTCTGACTTCTTCGACTCTGACTATGGTGATGGTGACTATTGTTGAGTTCTGTTGCCCCAAATAGCACTTGTTTTTCAATATAGGCTGGCTTTTTCGTTTCAAGGGAAGCTTGCGAGTCTGCGGTTGATTCGGCAGACGTTGCCGACGCTGATGACGGAATGTTGATGGCCGCAAAACTGGGCGCAGAGTCCCCTCCCATAGGTTCTAAAGACTTAGGTTATGGATTGTTGCTCAATGAAAGCAATATAGCTGTAATACTAAGAAGATTCTTTGCTGGTTGCTGTCCTTGAATCGCGACAATCCGGAAGCTATGGTTCGGTGCGCCTTACCTGGGGACCGTAAACTGAACTACTCGGTGTTTGGCATTGGTGTACTGATATACCGACCAAATTTGACATTCGATGTACTCATAGGTGTAACGGGTGCCCGAGGCCAGGGGGTCTGGACCTTCTCGGGGCGGGGGGGGGGTAAGGTCCGACCCCCCTGGAACCCCCGGTTACACCTATGGATGTACTGGATCGGAGCGGAGCCGATCCACTTTTCTGTAGACCGAATTTGGGACCAGACCGACCTGCGCATACCTATTATACTAGGACTGGACCGTGAACCGCACCGTGGACCGACAGCTTTTGTGGTACATTGTACCGCACCGAGATCGGACCAAGCAATTTGGCATTGGATTAGACTGTGGACCGTAGACCGTCGACCGGATCAAAAAATCCTGGCCCAATCTAGCTACAGCGTTTTCTGCTATATTGTCAAGTAGGCTGCGGGATTGCGTCCTATCACCGGCCCTATTTGTCGTTTACGGTCATACCGACGAGTCTCTTACGTACACTTACTCTTACTGTTTATGATAGTGTATTATCACAAGTATCACAGTTATTGTCTTCCGCAGTGAAACGTCTTTCGACGATAATCTTCATGTAGCCTAACTTCAGGGGTAGTATTGAAAGGAAATACTTACAGTGTGGCTCAAAATAATATTTTACTACACACGTTTTTAATGACCATATTTCTGAGAAAACTTCACATATTATTGCAAGATTTTGATCAATATTCTTCAATACCGTACCTTTCCTACTTTCAGGTCCATTTTGACTGTCCGTGGGGAGCATGACAGTAGACCAACTAGGACAGTTGACCAATTGCGAAAACTGACCAATCGCAACAGTTGATCAACCGATATCTGACCAACAGTCAGAAATGCGATATATCAGTGATGAGCACGGGCCGGGCCGAAAATTTGGTGGCGGGTCGGGCCGGGCCTGGTCGTTGTTAATCTGAGTACTACTTTCGTTTTAATTTGCGAAAAAGGGCGTTACATTTGACCATTTTTAGCCAATTTTCTATCAGTGCCACCTGATGCAAAATAGAAAAGTAATAGAATTGCTCCCATGGAATAAAAAAATCTACGCTTACATATGACAGGGCGCGGGCCCACTACGTTCGGCCTTGTAGGAAAACTACCGGGTCGGAAAATTTATTTGTCGAAATTTATGAAAATGGAATTGCGGAAATAGAGGTTGGGGTCGCGTCGGGTGCGCCTTAAATTTCGGGTCGGTCCGAGTTCATCACCGACTAAAACCCATGATAGAGGCGTCTCTATAGCCCATGGCACTCGGATACTTTGAGTCGAAAATTGTTAGATCTATGAATCATTTTTGCTGTTTTCGCGAAAAAAATTGGGTTTACACTATATAGAATGTAATTTTTTGACCGTCTGGGGTACGAACGGCCCGCGGACCTAGTAGCCACGATAGGTAACCCACCGGGCCCGGGCCGGTCAAAGACAAAATTTCCGGGCCGGTCCGTGCTCATCACTGCGCTATATGTGCGCCTTAAAAACGAAGTAATGTTTTGTTTCTCATTTCTTTCTCTGAAAATCGTAAAAATGTTGAAGTTAGTTCAAATAAAGCACGGCGTCTGAATTTGTAAGGTAATTAAAAGCCAGTGCGACTGATTGTTATACTGGAATATATACGGTAGGTAATCAACAATCGTTTCGTATCATTGGCGACCAGCAAGCATACAGTAGGATCAGACATGAACACAGGTCGGCGGTTGGCGGAGGAGTTTATATCGGTCATGTCTGAGTGGGATAGACGATAAACAATCATATGGTATGAACAATCATATGGGGCGAATAATCATATGGGGTGAACAATCATATGAAGTAAATAATCATATGGTATGAACAATGGGGTGAATAATCATATGGGGTGAACAATCATATGAAGTAAATAATCATATGGTATGAACAATCATATAGTATGAACAATGGGGTGAATAATCATATGGGGTGAACAATCATATGAGGTAAATAATCATATAGTATGAACAATGGGGCGAATAATCATATGGGGTGAACAATCATATGCTATGTACAATCATATAGTATGAACAATCATATGGTATGAACAATCATGTAGAATGAACAATCATATGAATTATAAGGGGTAAAAAAACTTCAGAAATATATTTATAACTTCAGAATTCGAACTTTAATTTTCTAAATTGATCACTTATTCACTTCTGCTTCAGTCCCTGGCAATGTTGAAACGAAGATCATTCTTAGTCTGAAAAATGATATATTGTTACAAATAATCAAAAATTTATCTCATTGTCCGTACCGGTGGTCTCACTGGATATGCATGGATAACTTTAAAAGCTCCCTCGTCCTTCATATCCGGTTCCAGAACTGCACGAATCCAACTGGTTGCTCCATCTTCTACAGCGTTGTCGTTACGGTAGTATCCGATGACATTCTCAAAGTTGTAATATATCTCCAACCGGTTGGAGTCTTGGGGTTTCTTGGAGTGATTGGGTTTCATGGAGTGTTTCACCAAATATGGTTTACGTTGCTTAACGTTATCCTAAAAATATGTTACATTAGCTGACAAGATTACTGATTTCTAGCCAAAGGAGTAGTCAGGTAAAGCATACAATCCGACGTCACCAGCTCACTGTTAGAGCAGCAGAAGCAACATTTACATTTTTACTAGCTCACAGATCTAATTGTCCCAAATTTTTCGTTGGCATTTTTGAACATTTAAACTTGACTCCAAGTACAATGAGATTTTTGCCGGCTGGGGGAATATCACCCCCCCCTCTCGGCTATAAACCCTTGATCATACCTGGATTCAATCAAAAGTATACCTGGGGTCGGAAGTTAGGGGGTTGCGTATACAATTTAAAAATTCAAAGACTTGCTTTGCTGTGGGGTCCAAAATCTAAGTGAGCTGCAAATAATATGAGCTCTAAAATGATAAGGGCGAACCCTCATCTTATTTCTGGGCCCTCCAGAGTTGACGGGCACCCCTTAATCACCCCGCTAGAGGCACGTTGGCAAAAAATTTGGGTTTGCGTTTGGAGCCCACACATTCTTCTGCCATAATGTGTAAATGCTGCTTCAAAATCTTGATGGCCGTGCCCCAAAGTTACCTCTATGGATTTTGATGCATCATAGGATTAAACAAAGCTAGTGGTTCTTGACTCTAGAGTCTACTTGGCTTCAGAAAAATGCTTCAGAAAATGATTTCTTACCATAAACATATTGCAGAATATAGCCACGGTGATATGGCGAGCAAACCAGGTCTTTCTCGGTCTCCAACTCAGAGCACTCTCTCTATCCCAATGAGGCTTGTGCGCTCTTGAATCCAATGAACCGTGAAGCTCAGAACGCCCGCTGTTGTCTTTAAAAGCAAAGGAAAGGATGAGATCGACCACACCTTCCTTGTCGCTGCTTTCAATACGGCATACATGAACATGCTAAAACAAAGCACACGAGGATTACGCCGGGATATTACCGCATTTTTTCTAATACAGGCATATACGCTTCTGTTTTTCGATTGCCGTCTGAACTGTGTTTCTATTAGAGACAGATTTTCATAAGAGATAGTGCTATAATAAAGCTTCTATTTTTCGATAAAATAGCTAATTTTCAAGAAGAGTTTATGCTTCTTAACTAGCTTGTTACAGGGGTACATACCTGTAACGGGTGTCCGAGGTCAGGGGGGCCTGGATCTTCTCGGGGGGGGGGGGGTGGGGGTACAGTACCTCCGTGTTCGGGATTTCGGCGCGAAATTCAAAAAATCACCGAAAATTTTTCCGCCACTACGTGGCGAAAACGTTTTCTGGACCGTCTCGGGGGGAGGGGATCAGACCAGGGGGTCCAGGGGGATCGGACCCCTGGCTGGGGGAGGGGGTGACCCCCTGGATTCTCCTGGTTACAGGTATGACAGGGAATGAGAATATTTTGCACTAGCGCTATATATTGTGCAGGAGGTGCCCACGTTCCAAAAATATTGAAAATTCCTGATTTTCTCTATTCGATGTAGCGGAATTTCTGATTGATCTAATTTGCGCAAAGACCTCCTTAAATAATTATTCGCAAGAACCATTTTAGATTCGTGATCGTATTCGACAAAGAACTATCTCTTTTAAAGCAGCCTTTTGACTCTTGGGGCTGGCGCAGCTGGAGAGGGCGGAACGCAAAGTGACCTTTTATAGAATCATGCATGCTCCTTTCAAATTTCACGTAATGTACGAACCATACTGTACATGAACCTGCTACCTGACTCCGAATTGGGGGGGGGTAATTTGTTGAGAACAATTTAAATTTTCTCATCTTCGCGGACGATTTAAACTTTAATGGAGATTCGTTTGCCAATTTGGGTACGGCGTGGGGTTGCCCCAACAGCTCCAAATGCATGCCAGTATCGGGGATCCATCTATAGTTCAGCTACCCCCATTTACACCCTACACCTAACAATGCCTGTCGCGAGCAATCGACTCTGATCAAGTAATATACACACAGTATAACTCAGTACAGGCTGGATGACGCGCCAACCACAACTTGTCATCATGTTTATTTCTGGATTAAAGTGGGCTTTCACGACAATTTGCTTTCAAAGTCCACGAAAAATACATGAGTCCTTTTCAAATTTCAAATTATAAAGAATAAGTCTCACCTTTGTATTTGGCGGCGAGTAGGGATAGTTGTGCTCAGTATGTTTCATCGCCATAGTTGGCCTATTCAATTAGTGACCAGCACTGTTTTGTCTGATTGGGGTACCTGAAACGAAAAATTAGTTAAATACGTAGCTACGGCTGCTCTAAATTTGCTAAAATAATGGGCGCTAGAAAGCAGTAAAGGGAGGGAGCATAAAAATTCATCTGTGATGAACATACCTGTAACGAGTGTCCGAGGCCAGGGGGTATGAGCCCCAAACAATTTTTACGGTCGGGAGGGGGAGAGGGGTTCAGGGAGTCTAGGGGGACCAGCCCTGGCCAGGGGGGTGGACCCCTTGGACCGTTCCTGGTTACAGGTATGGTGATGAAATCTCTCAACTTCGATAAGCGAGGTTCGAAAATGTGAGAAGGCTCCCTTTTTCCATTAACCATCAACGGGAAAATTTTGTATATGAGCATATTCTGCCTTCATGAACGAACTTCTGCGAAAAAATTATAACGCTGAAGATACTAGAAAATGAATAAAAACAGAAATGAATGTGCATATTCATTAGATAATTTTTCTGCTAATTTTACTTCCAACTTTGTTCAAAACTTACGCGTACTTCCTCGACACTGGAACAGGCAGAACGGCAAAGCGCGAATTCTTGTCCTTGAAAAGAACAGTTGACAGCAAAAGACCTTGTGACAACGATAAGCTCGCATACCAGACTGCTGTGTCCCCCATATTTCGCAAGCAAGCAGAATGATTCGCATGTAGCTGTAAGTGGCGCGAATCCGAACGACTTGAAAATAGCTGCTTTGTACAGTACAGACCAGTGTAGGTTAACGAAATGATGATAAAAATTTGAGAGCTGAAGGCGAGGGAAGGATAACACTGAAAGGAAGGTTGGATTAAGTACTAGTAGCTTTATGATCCATTTAAAGTGACGATGTATGAAGTAAAATTATTATGGATACAGAAAAGTATAAAATAAAAACCGGAGAAGGGCACATCGACCTGGAAAGCTAATTTTGTGCACTTATCCAGTTTATGCACTTATGTATTGTACGGTGTGCACTAATGCGGTTTTCACCACAACCTAATTATTTCAGGCATAATTCGATTAAATTAAAAATGAACAAAGAAATCGACTCCTTTGCTCACCCGCAGCGAACATCGTAGTTAGTGCTCAAAATCAGTGACGCTTGCAGCAGAAGGAAAAGCCTGAACGCGAGGCGAGGCGAATGAAGTTGTGCCACAATAAGCGACTGCACGATCACATGCTATCTGAGCGTTAAGATGCCTCATGGCCAGTTCACTATCAATTTTAGCAAGCGTCGTTGTGGCACCTCCCTTTCTACAAACATGTACAGTCCACAATGGGGTTCACTTATGCGACAGTGGGTGACACTTCTCATGATAGAATTCGAGCCTCGTGCTCTACGCAGGGGTGTCGATTGAGAAATCATATCTAACAGTAATAGTAAAAGTAGACCAAAAGTAACGTTATTGTTAACTGAGGTATTCGTGTATTGGATCGGGTGTCCATAAATTTTCTTCTAATGCATCCCTCCATGGCGGGGTCATGGGCTGAGGTGGCAGAAGTCGGCGGCTGGGATACAGATTGGTACTTTAGTAGCTTTCTTCTGGGGGAGTGCGTACCGCCCCCAGACGGCCAAACCCCCAATCTATCCAGTGTGAACCCCAATTTTTTCCGCCACTACGTGGTGGAAACGTTTTACACCCCTCAGAAAATTTTACCAAAATAAAACGCGCTTCGGGTTGGAATACGCTCCCTCCGACCCATAGTTGTAATCAAGGGGTGTTCGGGGTTTGACTCACCGGAAAAAATGTTGGTGTTTATATAGATCCCCTGGCCTCGGACACCCGTCACGGATATGACGGTCATGGAGGTTGGGGTCCCAAGACGAAGGCAGCCAAAGCTAGGCTGAAGCCCTGTTAGGGCTCCAAGGGTCTCGTGACTCCTTCAAGTACCAGTGACGACCCGGCCCCCTTGGCCATGACCTAGTTGGCCTATTCGGTAACTCGGTACTGGCAGCCGTTCGTTTATAGTATCTGTCCGCACGCACAACTGGTAGTGTTCAAAAATGTATCTCTGGGAAGAGAATGATTCGTGAAACGATGAACAACTGAATAATTGAGAGCTACAGAAATTCTGTGCAGCCCTTGGAAGTCGTACAAGCTTTGATCAATCTCAGGATATCTTGTTCATATCGCGCGGTTGATGCTCAGGTTTGACACACCGAATGACTCATCGATTCTTGTCAGTCGCAGGGTCAAGCATCCGCGTTGACTGTATGCGTCCCGCCCATGCGCCTCCTTCCCCGGCCTTCGCCATACAACAACAAACATCCGAACCGAATCGCGCCTTGGTATGCAAGTTTTTCGCGACAGACCTACTCTCTGCTGACTCATGAAATGTGTGGGCGTCGTTGAGAAAGGAGTCAGCGCGCATCTTTCTTGCCTTAATCGCGACTTGCTTAGTTTTGCCCGCGTTTTATTGCGATATTCCTTGTCGTGAGTTTAAAAATGTCGTGTACGATATTTTGCTTAGCATAATCTGCTATTTATTTATGTAATTTGATCAGGAAGCGTCTCTCTTTTTGATAGGCAGAGTGATAGATGGTTTGATTAATGCTGACGTATTCAAAACGGCTTCGCTTTTGAAGGAGTTTGTGTGTATCATTTCAATTTTATGCAACTGTAGGAGCATTTGCTTTTATTTTTATTTATTTTGCGATGAAATAAACGATTATCATGATATCGGATTCTTCCTGTTTCCTGTCAACCCACCGCAGAACTGATTCTTCAAACCTTGCGAGCCGTATTTTAGTATTTTAAAATGTACTCATGTCTCTGCGTGCGCAATTACCTTGTTGGAATGTTGCTATATATCATTTTTTCTTACGTTTAGCAGCGTTTGCTGAGGTCAAAGTCGACGAAACTTTACAAAAACGAAGATGGCCTCGGCGGTGCTGACTACTGGATTCAATATGGACTCAATTCGGACCAAATCAGTTGAGAGGACTCTGGCGCCACTGGTTCAGCAGGTATTCATGATTTTCGCCTTCTGGTGCTAAAAGCCGCCCACAGGGTAGGAAAGGGGACGATTTTTAAAATGATTTTGCTAAGCTTGTTTAACATCATATCACAAATGTTTGCCAACAATTGGAAAAGACCTTGCGTTGTAGCAAGCTTAGCTGAAACTGAATCTTTACGGGTTAGTGCGACTACTATTAATACAAACTTTCTTGTACAGAATGGCTTCATTTGAATGAAACTTATCCAATGTGGCAATATGGCTTTTTGTAATTCACTGAAAACTGAAGGATTGTCAGGTTTCTGTGCATTGCCTAAATCGCAACGCAAAGCTGCTTGAAACTTCAGTTAACGAGTCTTTTGTCCAGAGAATTGGTCTTTAATCGCTGCATTCGGCAGTTGGCTACTTTTTGACCCACATGCAGTCGCCATTATTATACAGTAGAACCCGGATATAGGAGACCTGGATATAAGAGCAACCCGGATATAAGAGCAGCTTTTAGACATCTATTTGATTCTTGTACTATGCTTTAACACGTAACTGAACCCGGATAAAAGAGCCATTTTCCGATTTCCCAAGCCTGCTCTTATATCCGGGTTCGACTGTATTTATATTGTACATTATCAATTCATATTTCAGGTGACCACGCTTGCAAACACAGCGGAGACAGGCCACGTGTCCAACAGGAAGAAGGGGAAGAGCAAGAACGGGAGCGTGCTCGTGGCGGCGGTCGAGCGCTCCATAGAGAACTTCGTCGAGAACAGCGCTTCGATCATTCGGGAGAACCCCGAGGCCGCCAACGAGCTCGTCAAGGCGCTCGATGACGTAAAACGAACTGGTCAGTTTACTAGACTTGTCATCATCACTAGGCGTATAGTCCGCGTCAGAGCGCGAAAACAGTCCCTCAAGCTCATTATCTTGATAAAGAAGCATTTTTATTTTGCTATTAATTATGACGAGAATAAATGGGCAATCAGGTTTGTTTCATGCGCGGAGAGAGTAAAACTGAAACATTTCTGGCCAAATCTCAAATATTAATGGTTAGTTTGAAACACAGAGTGATCAGGCTTCGTTTCGCTATGTTTATGAACTTAGCTTACGTATTTTTATGAATGCTGACAAGAATAAATCATCAATCAATCTTGTTTCAGGAGCTGAGATGATAGCATCGAGCCGGGAGTTCGTGGCGGACGCGTGCAGCAGTCAGCGCCGCACCAAGATGGTGGCGGCCGCGAGGGCGCTTCTGTCCGCCGTCGCTCGTCTGCTCATCATCGCCGACATGATCGACGTCCGTCTCCTGCTCGACGCTATCCGACGGGTACTGTATTAGTTTATTAGCGCGGCTATTATCAGTCATTAATTCCTTATCCGGTCACTGTGAAGGGGGACGCTTTTGGATCGGTACATCATCGAGTTTGTTATAAAAGTGTTCCTTGTGAGGGAGATTGACTGTATAAATCGTATTCTAAAAATGACAGCACATTGTACGGTAGGTACCATGCAAATAATTGTTTTCACCATAAAGGGTTTGAAAAATAGTACAGTACTGCTATTTCTTAGAATGCGTGATAAATTCAGTGAAAATTTGTTGTTTGTGACTCATTTCGTTACTAATATTGATTATACCGGACCCTTAAGAAATTGCGAAGAGGTTACATTATTGGACAAGTAACAGCTGTGAAACACGAAGGCGACGGGTTAGGTTTATTATTATCCCGGTGATTTAGTAACAGACGTTAGCGTGCATCGGTACAACTATCCGTGTTTGGTGAACTCATTCCGTTCGAATTGAATACTATTAAAGCTTCCTATTAGGGACAAAGACTTTCAGACAGGAGCTTTAACCATTTCTACAAGCGTACTACGCTTTTGCTTCGTAGGAATGGAGAAAGTCCTATTTTAACCAACCTTGAATGTGGATCAAAATCGAATTGTTTCGTGGTGCCTCCTTAAAATAGTTTCAATTATGGCACCTTTAAAAGTACCTCTAGCGCCTTTCCTTCTCGTTCTATCCCCTTAAGCATGTTAACTCTATTGCCTCTGGCGTCTTTAACCTCCTTCTGTATTGCCCTCTTCAGGAATTTTCCACAAAAGTACAGTCGACCCGGATATAAGAGCCATTTTATGAATTACTGATCTTTGTACTATGCTACAACACAGGGTTAGACCCCGGATATAAGAGCTACTTTCCGATTTCCCGACCCTGCTCTTATATCTGTTCGACGTACCTTTAAAAAGTCGCAGATAGTTTTTAATTTTTCATGATTTCCTCAGTGGCGACTATATTGCCTCAGTCCTGAGGAAGTTTCAACTGTACTGTCATTAAAAAGTGTCTTGTCTAACGAGATTGATCTTTTTTGCAGGTGAAGGGCAACCTGGACCACGTGAAGGGCGCGGCGAGCAATCAGGAGCTGACGGAGCGGTTCGGGGCGATGCGCGCTGAGATGGATTATCTGAGTGAGGAGACTCGAAAGCGGCTGAACGATCTCCGCAACCCCGCGGAGAAGGACGATCTCCAGGCCGCGCGCGCGCTGCTTAAGACCAATAGCCCCATCATGTACACCGCGTCCAAGGTTTGTACATAATTGATTTTCGTTTTCATTTTGCTTCCTTGTTGCTGCGCTAGCAGCGAATTTTTGCAGTGGAGGTGACGTGTTTTTTGACGCAGTTTTTTATTATGGATGAAGAGGTCCTATTATGTTGATTTGGCTAAACGTACTCTTCATAGATTTTTTGAACACATGT
>JAQGAX010000666.1:0-14837 GCA_034698105.1 Plectus exinocaudatus
TTATTATATTGTCAATAAGAAGGCTATTATCTAAAACTACTGTTCAGGCCCTAAGCCGGATGTCAGAATGGGGAAAATATATAAAATATTTTCTGGTTTCACTTGAGCGCAGCGCTCAAATGGTACTGACAGTGAAAATTTAGCGAAAAATGATACATTTCGCATAGACGGGGTTATAAAGTCCCCATATTCTAAAAATGATAGTCCCCTGGGCCCTTGGTACCCTAATTTCTGTAGAAAACCTTTTTATTCGACTTGGTAAGCCCGGTTCCGCTTGAGCGCAGCGCTCAAATGGAACCCACAGTGTGTCGCAGCCGGGTTCCACTTGAGCGCACGATATATATACTGCCCCAGTACACCCCCGTGCACATCTCTGGGGTTCAGTTTTTTTCGACCTTCGACCGAAAATGCGAAGCGAGGACCCTTCTCTCGTTTTTGGACCTGGCCGAGTAGGGGAGGGTGGTTCAGGATTTTTTTCGGCTTTCGGCCGACAATCAGAAGGGCGGACCCTTCTCTCATTTTTGAGCCGATCCGGATTGGGTGGGTAACCTCCCCCCACTTACATATATGCTTGAAATATGCCGCGCAGATTATGCACTACCAAGTATATTGTATCTAAGAAAGTAGTTCTAAGAGTCTTTTTACGGTAACGTCATAATTAAATCTGGTGGAGACCAAAAATGCATGCAATCTCGAGCGCTATCATTCATGCCTGATATTGAATGAAACTTCTGATGAAGTCCATTGCAAAAGCAAATGCGTAAACCTGTGTGAACAGATAAAATTTAACATTTTGACCAGATCTAATTATGATCTTTCCTCCTATAATTCGTTGAGATTGGTTTTGATTCTTAAAAGTCTACAATATCCTATATTTGAAGAGGATTTCAAATGGAATACAGAAACATTCCTGGGCGCTTTTGGTGGCATTATTGGTTTGTTTCTAAGCCTTGATTTTTTCAAAATTGTTGTATCTATCTGCAATTTTTTTCTGTTTGTATATGAAAAATACAGACAGGCGAAATCCATTAAAATTGCTGATCCAGATGGAGTAGTCAGAATTGAGCAAGAAAAAAGGGAGTCGCAATCGCAAAATATGAAATCATATGAGAGACACTTGGTAGCGGTGTCCCAATCCAATGATAAATTGCAACCAGAAGCCCATAGTTGGTTTGTATTACAACTGACAAGCAGAGCTAAACGTTGGCACTGGTACCCTGACTTCCATGAACTTAAAAAACTGAAAGGTTTCAGGACCTTGAAATGGTTCGCTTCGAATTCATACAAGGTAACTAACTGTTCTTGAATATTCTCTCTGTACCTGACCTGGGCAGTGCGCGGTCGTAGGGACCAAGATGGGCAAAAAATTCTGGGGGTAGCAAAAGATTTCAGCCACGTAGTAGCTGAAAAAATTTGAGGTTCACACTGGAAACAATTGAATTTTTTCTGGGGGGTCGCTCGAATCCCCCCAGTCGGTTTATCAGACGCCGGAATGTACCTGGGTCTGCTCTGTACTCCGAAGATCTTATGGAGAAACGGCATTTCATAAAAATCAACAAATTTCAAACTTGTGCTGAATGCAAAAATCGCATAAAACTTAAACATAATGATTATTATGTGCTTGTCCGAAAGATATTGCCAAAATTGGTACGTTAGGGAGGGATCAGATCACTAAATGCCTGGATTCTATGGTGGAGAAATTTACTTTGGACTATTTCAACACCCCCGGAGCACAAAAATATAAACATATTCATTAGACATGACCGCGGGGGTATGTGGGATATATGGGATATGTCCTTCCAGACACTCGGATATGTGTAACTGAAAAATTCTATAGATAGCGTAACCATACCTGTAACTGAGGTCCGAGGCCTGGGGGTCTGGACCTTCTCGAGGGGGGTGACCCCCCTGGACCCCCTAGTTCCAGGTATGAGAGCGTAACCAGTGGAAACTTGTTGCCAACTAAAAGAAATTTCGCCACGAAGCGGTACCTTTTAAATTTTTTTAGGGATGCTCGGCAATCAGCGTAAGACGTTCAAACGTGAGCGTGGGGCTATGGGGGCAGACATGGGCACGGATTTGGGTCTGGCGGTGTATAGTTTCAAAATCTCAGCCCTCTGGGGGTGTATATCCGCGCTCAGCAAGCGAAAACCCTCATTCTATCCAGTGTAAACTTAAAAAAAGTTGCAGCTACTACGTGGCGAAAGAGCAAATCCGCGCCAAAAAAATTTCCGCCGCGGATTAGACCCTTTGGGCGTGTATATACTCCCCCATACACCCCCACGCCCATCTCTGCATGGGGGACACACTCCCTAGTATACAGTCAAAACTGGATAAGTGGAAATCGACCCGGCAAGGAAGTTTCTTCACTTATCCGGTTTATATCTTCTACAAAACATAGGGCAAAAGTTCTGGGCATGAACATTTTTTCCACTTATCCGGTTTCGAATGTACATGTAAGTGGGGGAGTTTGGGGGAATTTATCCCCGTATCCGGACCAGGAAAAAATGAGGTAAGGGTCCCCTTTCTCATTTTCGGCTTTCGGCAGAAAAATCTGGACCCCCCCCCCCCACTTTCGCCATACATGTATGCCCCCTAGGAGGCTCATGCCTTTCGAGTCCAGAGGACTGGAAAGTATGAAGAAAAAATTTTAGACTTTGGCGAACTTTTTTAATAATGGCTGCCATGAACGTGGCGAAACTTTTTGAGGGCAAATACCCGCTGAGCTCAAACCGTTGCGCCTATCAGAGGAATATACCCTGAAAAAAAATTGGGCGAACGACCCATCCCCCAGCCAGCCGCCGACCCGTGGCAATGTCTGGTTTACACTGATGGACTATTTCCGAATACTGATGTCTATCCCCAGCCGCAATTCAAAATCATCTTGGGTAAAATGCTGCATTATTTAGCTACCATTTCGGTATCAAGAAAAAGCAAATATATGAAGCATTCATTTTTTAACATTGTCGAGCATTTTCGAGCGTCTTCTATATAGCATTTTCTCAAAACGTTACTTTTTAGATAATAATTATCGCAGTATTCGGCTATCTAACGGTTCAGATGGGTATCGGATTTATTCATCAATACGACAACAGTAAAACAATGTCGACAATGATCTATAAACAACAGCAAAATATAATACTTCCTGCTTCAACTTTATGCCTCGAACTTCAAGTCGAAGAATCAAACTGTACAAATGATACAGTAGGCTTCGAGGTAACCAGTCCAGACAATTACAAATGCATCACAGAGATTGAAAAATACTTTGACAAGCTAAATGTTTCAAGAGAGGCATTTCTCGATCACGAAATTTCTTGGCCTGATGTTATTTTTAGTGCTGCGTACTCTTACTTGGTGTATATGACGGACAACGAAGCGAACGTAGTCACAGACTTGACAGGTACCCAGAAAAAGGCAGAGCCATTTGTGTGTATTCATCAGTGTTAATTATGACGTCAGATATATGTAACATGTCACCTAAATATGACACTGACACTGACGTCAGTGTCAGTGTCAGATTTGATTTTTTGGGGTTGCAAATGTCAGTGTCAGTGTCACTTTTAATTTTTGATGTCACATATCCAAATGTCACATATAAAAGTGACATTTTACACTTCTGACGTACAAATTTTTCCAATTTTAAGTGTCAGTGTCAGCGTCAGATATCATTTTTGGAATTCCTAAATGTCAGTGTCAGTGTCACTTTAAATTTTCAGGAATCCCAAATGTCAGTGTCAGTGTCAGATTTGAAATTTGATGTCATAATTAACACTGGTATTCATGTAGATTTGAATGCAAAATGCCAAAACAACGCCAAAATTTTATTCTTCGTAGGATCCCCTAGGGAGTCTGGCCACTGGCCAAGCATACTTGTAACCAGGGGGGTCCAGGGGGATCGAGGGGGGTCACCCTCCCTCCGACCAGGGATCCGACCCTCTGGATCCCCTCCCCCCCACGAGAAGATCCAGACCCCCCCGGCCTCGGACCTCGGTTACAGGTATGTGGCCAACTGATTAAACTCCCCCAGACCTCCTATTTATACGCAGCGCCCAGGGTCCGATAATTTGATAGAGAAGCTTCGACTACGTTTCTGAACAACTTAGTAAAAGTGAGTGTGTACTTTCTTGCATTGGTAAAAAGGGGATCAGAGGTTGGTTGCTGCAATATGCTAGGGGTCACAGATTAATACGGGCTGCAAGCTTTTATAAGAAATTTTGGAAGCGTTTATTTTTCGAATATCTCTAGAAAGCAGCGGGTGTCAGGCTTAAATGAATTTTACATAATAATATTTTCCATCTATTGAACCTAGTAGCAGGTACAGGCTTACCTGCTACTAGGGGGATCTAGGGCGACGCCGCGCTAAAGTCTCTCGATTCAGCTCTATTTCTCTGTTTTTCAAATCGCATCTGACTTAGTGTTTAGACGCATGCATTAGTTATTGTTTTATTGTAGGGCAAAATGTGACCAATGGAACTGCACCAGAATCAATGCCTTCTGAAGATCAAAATATGCATTTGACGTGGTTGCTATTGGAGGAAAATTTGCTGAATTTAAACGTTACAGTCGACGAATTAAGGCAGAAATTGGGCAGCGATCTGAAAACTTTCATTTTTTCAATCAGGCATGTATCATAGCTGAGTTTTTAAGTTCTCCGAGAAGCAAAACTACAGTAAAAGTCCAGTGACTGCACAGTGACTGTTTTAATTTTGATTCCACTCTAATAGAATGCAAAAAGTGAATAGCATAATGTAGATTTCTGCAAACTTAAAATTTGACTATGATAACTGCCTATTATTCAAGCGCCAAACAAATCGCATTTGAGAATCAAATAAATAGAAGAATTCAAGAAATTTCATTGAATCGCACTACCAGTGTTAGCAGCAATGGAGTTTGCTATCAGCTGCCACTAAATCTTTTCCCCTTTGAACCAATTAATAATCAAATAATCCAATTTGTAATGCCAACAACATCAGCAATTGAAACTAAACAAAATATCGCTTACACAAAAATTCAAATCGATTTTGATGGTGGAAACATGACTGGCTTGGAGGCAACTTTTGACATGGACAAAGATGTCATAGTAGTAAATTATGGAATCGATATGAGGGTAATCTTGCATCATTACATGTCAAATAATGATGAGCAAATAATTACTCATGAGTAATTAACATCTCATGGAAACGTCAGATTTATTCAACGTGGCATCGTTGGAGCCATTGAAGGCTTCGGCGCGTTGTCGAAAAGGGATTTTCGTTTCAAATACCTAAATATTTTAAATATCACGATTCTATTATCTTTACCGTAAATATCGCTCTGAGGTTGCATTTTTTAGTACAATACTGACTCTAAATTGAATTTCGAACGAAAATCAAAAACCAAGCAATCAAATTTTTTTGAAATATGTACGTAGCTTTATAGCAATATTTTACATGAAATTATGTATTTTAGTTGAAATGCTGAAGAAATCGAACTAGAATTGTCGAAAGAAACCTGAAACCAGGGGATCTGGCGGAGATTTGGCCTAACGTTGGCCACCCTCTGGCCAACGGTCAGACCCCCCCTTAGAGAGGTCATTCCTCTCCCCGCCGGAAAATTTTTATATCGTTTTCTTAAATTCGCGCCGAAATCGTACTGTAGAGGCGATCCCCTTTCTGTCGATTGGTTCAGACCCCCTGGCCCCGGACACCCATTACAAGTAGCTACCGGTAGCAAATTTTTCGACCTCAGGTCGCAAATTCGATAGGGGACAATAATGCGATAACGTATTTTATCTAATAGTACGGCACTCCCTAATACTAGTACGACCCCCCTAATCTCTAACGCGTCACCGTACAAGAGGAATTACATGTTTTTTATGCGTACCTATGTCTAAGAAATCTTTTGCAGCCTTCGTTTCACATTTTGTTTGGAAATTTTATTCAAAAATTTTCAAAAGGTTTCGAATTTTTTCGCGATTCTCCAAATTTTCAGAAGGTTGAAAAATAGTGCCGCATTCCGTACTAATAGAGAAAATACGGTATTTCGGGCATTCGGTAATAGGAGCATCCCCCGAGTGACCTATGGCTATATCTGTAACGGGTGTCCGAGGCCAGGGGGGTCTGAACCCTCTCTCGGGGGGGGGTACCTTCGTGTCGGGATTTCGGCGCGAATTCAAAAAAATAACCTCATTTTTTCGCCACGTAGTGGCGAAACTGTTTTCTGGACTTTCTCGGGGAGGGGAGGGGATCAGGCCAGGGGGTCCGACCCATACATGTAACAGTTGGCGAAAGTTGGGAGGGGGTCCAGGTTTTTTTTTCGTCCTTCGGCCGAAAGGAGAAGCGTGGACCCTTCTCTCGTTTTTGGCCATTCCAGGTTGGGGGCTAGCCTACCCCCAGACTACCCCCACTTACATGTATGGTTCGACCCCCCTAGATCCCCTGGTTACAGCTATGCCTATGGCTGAACATTATTAATTTCCAGACAGTGTTCGAACAATACATTAGTGTGAACCAAGTTTTGCGTCCTTTGCCAATCGTCGATGGTAAGACAATCTGCAGCGATAATACTTCACTGGAACACTGCCTGGCTGCCTGCCGGGTGAAACTGATCAGCAATTTATGCCATTGCTCCCCAACGAGTTGGCCTCATTTGGCACACGCGGATACAAGGCAGAAACTTTTGTTTTCTCAGGATATTTTATATATCCAACCACCTAATTAGGAGGACCAGGAGAAATTAAACGCGTTTTGTTCTCTATAGTCTGTCCTGCTTATAAGGCATCATCGTTCGTTCGTTTATTTTGCAATATCAATCCGAAAATAGGGTAACAATTCTTGCAGGATTCTTTTGGGGAGAGATGGTTGAAAAAATGTATTTTAATCCAAGCGGGCAACAAGCAAGATTTTTTCACGGATTGGCGGGTAACTCTTCGAACCACTGTTGCATCAGCGGGTCCAAGGACAGGGTGTTCGCAAAGTACGGTAGACAAGAATTCAAATTTTGGCTCCAAATTTTTTAGATGAAATTTGAGTTGCCTCTCAATTTCAACTTATATTCTGCCTTCGACCGAACGTTAGGCGAGCGCTTTTTTCGATCGGGTTTGTGGTAATCTTCTGTTTAATTTATTCTCCCAACCCCCCATCAGTTAGTCCTATGCCAGCGACTACTTCCACGTAAACCTATGTATAGGATGTGTCAGATAAAGGATTATGCATCGTGCCTAAAGTTCACCTATTTGGATTCTGCAAACTGCACCAACAAATGTGTGGGACGGTGTGAGAAATGGTATTTCAAACTCATTGAAATTTCGGCTTCGGTGTTGGTTAGGAAAGACGAAGATCAATTGAATTACATTTCATTGCACATGATTAGTTTCGACTATCCTATATTTGTAGAAGAAGAAGCCTGGACGTTTGATACCTTCTGCGGTAAATGTTCATTGCTACAGATACTATGAAAGGGGTCCAAGCAGGGCGTCTCACGGGGTCTGGGTGCCCCAGGCAAAAAAATTCAAACACCGCGACTGAACATTTGAGTATTTTGAGGAGAGATTGACAAAATTTGGAGATTTCTGGATCGAAGAGCCTCTGAAGTGGACGAAGTTTTGAAGTGAAGTGGATCCTCCCTCTAAATTTTCCGGCCGACCGAAGGCCCAAAAAACAAAGCTGATAATTTTTGAAAAACTGAGGAATTACTCCAATCTGAGGAAAACACCTGAACCCCTTCTGGAAATTGGCCGAAAATTTTCAAATTTTTGAGTTCCCGCCAATATTTTGTTGCCTGATTATGCTAATTTAACCCTGATTATGCTAATTTTTCCTGAACCCCCAACTTTCGGCACCTGTTACACGTATGCCCCAATCCCGGGTGAATCTCCTAACCTCATGTGGGTTCTCACTTCAGCATCTGCCTGCAGAAAAGAAATTGTTTATATATGGTATGTTATCAATAATTAGAATAACGAAGCTTTTTTATTCTATAATTCAGGGGCATGCTCAGGCGCTTACTTTAGAAAAATTTGTGATAATGTGATAAAAATATAAATAATTGGCGATGTAGTCGTGAAATGCCGTTTCGCTTTAGGTGGGCTTGGTAATGTACTCGGCTTCTATTTGGGATTAGATTTCCTTACAATCATTCAGTTATTTACCGTGTATGCAATGCTTCTTTTTTCGACGATTCATCTTTGGTTGGCAAGAAAGCATCAACAAGTCTAACGATGAAGCAAAGCTAACAATAGGAATAAATGGTGCAT
This sequence comes from Plectus exinocaudatus, assembly GCA_034698105.1. NCBI lineage: Eukaryota > Metazoa > Nematoda > Chromadorea > Plectida > Plectidae > Plectus > Plectus exinocaudatus. Next base: position 8,234 of record JAQGAX010000666.1, read on the forward strand.
TGGTTATCTTAGATTTGTAAGCCTTTTACAGAGGCAACCAAAGTAGATGTCTGATACCGCCCGTATTTGTGGAATAATTGGAATGAAGAAAACTGTACTCTCCTTCTGATCAAAGATATTTCTGCAAACGTTTTCACTGAAAAAATTGGCGTTTTTTTAATTTAAAAAAATCCGAGCCGAAATTTGGACACGAAGTTACCGTATAGGCAACCAAAGTTGGGCGTAGGAATTATACTTTGCTTAAAGTCGGACTTATGGGATATGCTTTAGCACTGAGTTCAGTATGACTTAAGCCAAAGTAAGCGATATGAAACTGGCCCTGTCTGTGTATTTTCAGAAAAATCCGGTATGCACGTCTGTCATGCGCATATCGATTTTTCATAGCTTAGTAACCTTACTTCGTTCTCAATGTTACCGGCATCAAGCATCAAGGTGAAACATGATTATGTGATAGATTAAGATGGCGACCAGACAGCCACTCTCAGACCGCAATTATATACAATGCACAGACCAGTATTGTGAGTCTGATTCGTTCAAAGGCCAGACTGTATTATCAGTGTTCCCAACAGTTATCCAAATTTAATTCGGTTAAGTTACAATTCGGTAACCCATCAGAATTTTTTAATTCGATCGGTTAATCGGTTACCGAATTAATTCCAATCTAAATTCGATTACTATGTATCGAAATTCATCGGTTACCGGTATCGGTTACTATTTATCGGTTATCAATTACTATAATACGAATTTCGGTCGGTTAAATATCGGTTAATTTCGGTAACCGGTAATTTCGGTAACCGTTGGGAACACTGTGTATTGTGTGTCTGAATACGTTTTAAATGCATACGTGTGTCTCCTGGCTGTCCCGTAAAAGACCAGAACCACTGTAGTTTTTGGTCAGTTGGTCACCTGTGACGTTTCCGTTAGGTGACAGTAAAAAGTCCACGTTGATCACACATCACCTACAAATGTATAGTTTCGTTTGCTCTTTGTGGCATCGCTACCATTGCAGAAAAACTTGCCATGAATGATCAACTTATACATTAATGTGCTCAAATCGATGCAAGACTGATGCACGATGCCACTGAAATTATGGAGGCGAAATCGGATTCAAATAACAGTTGCAACAAATCCTGAAATTGCAGTGATCAGTAACGTGAGGAAGGCAACTATCATCGAAGTGCGTCGAAACATTCTTCACTAAAGAAAATCGCTTAATCAGGGCTGATCAAAGCGACTAAGCGAGGGAAAGGGATAGTTAAATTTTGTTAGCAGCCGTGAAATTTTCGCAGTTTGAAAAGCGATGGTGCTGGGGACAGCGTTGATAACGGGGGGTGGGGCAACGGTTTTCATTAGCTGCTGCACCCATTACGTAGGGTCGAATTATAGGCGATGGCGGATGTCGAAGTGCGACAGTACGGAAAACAATTCAAATGAGGCTGTGCTTGCTCATTGCGATGCCAACTGACGGCTGTATGAATTTGATTTCTTGAAAGAAACCGTGGAGACGTACGCAATCATACACAGAGAGCTCCAACAAGTGCGCATATTCATACAGTTTGCTCAAAGCAATTAAATTAATGTAATAGAATTCGTCAAAATTACCCTAAAATATATTGATCACTGAGCGTGAAATTTTTTTCGCACGATTGCTTCTCCAATCTAAATCGTGCGCTTTTAATGATGTCATACTGTATATTCCAATCATAAGAAGTACTGATATAAAAGGCATGGATTTGAGTCTGAAGTCGTTCCAATTATGTTGCAGACGCATTAAATGTCAAAATTAAATACAGTTATTCTGCTTTGAAAGAGATAATAATATGGCCGAGCAAATCGCATGCCAGAAAGAGACATTAAATTGGCGCCAATTGCTAGTAATTCGCGTCTTAAATATTATTTGCACAGTGCATGCGTCACTGGCAAGTAGCAATTATGGAAAAGTTCTTCAATTTGCCGCGTAATTATGATAGAGTTCGTCAGTTTGATCACTTGTACTCATGCCTATAACGGGTGTCCGAGGCCAGGGGGTCTGGACCTTCTCGGCGGGGGAGGGCGTCAGGCCCGGGGAGTCCGAACCCCCTAGACCTCTCCTGGTTACAGGTATGCTTGTACTGCGTCCGCAAATACTGTGAGTTCAGTTCCAATGGATGAAACTGCTACTTAAAGGCCTACATGCGGACTGGAAGATTCAGTTCCCTTGCGAATGAACCATAGACTCGTCAACCCATAGATGATGTAACAGGTGACGAAACATGGGAAGTCCAGGAAAAAATTTGCACAATCAGGGTTAAAATTGACATAATCAGGCTAATTTTTTGGCGGGAATTCATATTTTTGAAAATATTTGCCTGATTATGCAAATGTTTTTGAAATTTCGGTCGATTTTCAGGGGTTCAGGTACTTTTCTCGTATTCGAGGGGGGTCAGGTTTTTTCTCGGGTTGGGGCCATCTAGCCCCAGACTACCACCACTTACATTTATGTATACATCTGGCTAGATAGTGAATTAATGTAAAAAAAGATTTCGACCATTCCATTAAGACGGGACTGTAACTACCTTGCTTATTTCAACTTAAAGATTTCAACTTAAAGAGAACCTCTTGGAGTTTTGCTTGCAACCAGCCCGGTGAAAATCGGACGAATATTCGTAATTTCACAGCTAATTTTAAAAACTGATCGCTTTTGCCAGAGAAATACGGTCGATTTTTAATTTGCACAAAATGTTGAAAGGGATAACGTTTCTGACTCATTTTTTGTGCTGATTACGAATCTCAACTCAGAAATGCGATCAATTTCTTCGAAAACGAGAAAATTGCGAAATTTAGTCAAAATCCTATTTCTCTGGCAAAAGCGATCAGTTTTTGCAATAAGCCGCCAAATCATGAATATTCGTTTGATTTTCACGGGGCTGGTTGCAAACAAAACTCCAAAAGGTTCTCTTTAAGTAGACAGAAACCTCACTTAATTTGGTTGCATTTGAGCAAAGATATAAACAAATGATTTTCTAAGTTAATCGTGGGACACCCTGTATGTTGGCTAATTAACTCAACTTACAGTTAACGTGAGTTTTTCACTGACTCTTCACTGACTCTTGGCTTGGCAATGGAAAGGCTAAGGCGCATTTTTCGATGCGTCGATGAAACAAGCTCGATTGCGAATTGGGCCAAGTTAGTGAACGCCGCAACGATGAAATGGCTACTTATAAGATTGTTGTGGATCGTAATAATATCCATTTTTGGATACCTTACGGCTCGAAGCTGTGGTCAAATGTTTACGGAATTTGTTAACGGGAAAACCGATTCGCGTGTCACCACAATGTTTAACACATCAATAACATTGCCCCCAGCGACGTATTGCCTTCCGATAATTACCAGAAAAGTGTTCAAGGGCATGTTTGCAGGTAAGGAAAACGTCGCAACTATCGGAATTTTGAATGGTCTTATTATTGGCGTTCTTCTTCGCATTGGGAAATATCGTTGGCTTTACTTGAAGGAGGAAGTTCATTAAATTGCAAAAGTTAGAGCATACCGCACGGCGCACTAGAATTAATAAAATTTGCTGTGATGAAACCCTTTCCGCGCATGAGATGGGCATGGAATATGGGGTTATACCGCATAACCCCAGAAGGTTCGATAGGATTTGACAGAATGGAATGAGGGTTACGAAACGTTTTCACAACGTATGGCGAAAAAATAGGATTTAGATTGTCAGGGGGTTATGCTACATATCCTTACCCACGGTCGGCAATAACTCGCCCTGGCCCACACTTGTGCCACCATTGCTTCATGCAAATAGGTAACTGATACGGCACTTTTTGCAAGGATTTTTGAGATTTTATCTATTAAAATGCGTATCCTGTAAGGTATCATAAATACTTTAATGCATCACATCTTGTTTTTCATTTTTCTGTAATATTTCAGATGGAGACTTTCATCAACATTTTTGGGGCCCCGCCAAACGGGGAACGTTTCTATGGTCTATTTAGCTATGCATCTGACAGTACCATTGCTGCTCTGCCTAGTTATCCCGGCACTCCCGGAAGTGTGTACAAAAAATAGGATAGTATCTTTCCGGCTGCTTTCTGGATGAGTTACGGGCAGAAAAGTTCAAATATTCATTCTGGATACGGTATTGAGTACGTGTGCGATCAATTGGAGATCAATTGCTCTCGGTAATTTGAGAGGGAGAGGTGACCGCGAGACAGTCGATTCTTCCGTACCTACAAGCATACCTGTAACCAGGGGGTCTAAGGGGGGTCCGACCCCCCCTGGCCTGACCTCCCCCCCCCCCCCCGAGAAAGTCCAGAAAACAGTTTCGCAAACAGAAAACAGCGGAAAAAATTTTAGCGATTTTTTGTATTCGCGCCGAAATCCCGACACGAAGGTACCCCCCCCCCCCGAGGGAAGTTCCAGACCCCCTGGCCTCGGACATCAGTTACAGATATGCCTACAAGCAAGCTTTACTGATAAAATTACAGAAGACACCGAATCACGCAGAAAACCAAAGAAAAACCACGGAAAATTTATTCATATAAAAATGAATGATACCATAAAAGACACATTTCGAAGTATCGACCAGCCCTGGAGCAAAAAATTTTTCTTCATAGCTTATCAGTACTTGGCGTGTGTCACACAATTTGAATTTTTCGAAGCAGAAACATGTGTCAATGAAGAAACCAAAAGTGGTGTTATGGAGGCTATTGGTGCTTTGGCTAAACAACTCGCAATGATTAACATGACAACTAATGAATTAAGACAGCGGTTCGGAAAAGAAATGGCCTCAACTTATTCGCTGCAAGCATACGAACTAAGCGCGTTTAAACCACAAACTAATATTGAAATTAGTACAGTCACATATATAAATTTACAGAAAATTTGCTATCAAGTGCGACTAGATCGACATCCTTTTTCAAAAGGTTTGCTTTGAAGACAACCTCCCCACTTTAGATTTTGGCGGAAGGTCAAAAAACCAAGTAAGACAAGCGGGAATTCAAATTTTGGAACAATAATTTTTGTTTCCGCCTCTAGTAACATGCAGCCAACATCGAATTTAGAAAATTGATACTGCCCTCTAGTTGATACCCTGGCCTCAAGATGCCGGAGTAGTTATATTGTTTCAGGAATCGCGCAAGTCGATCATATAAAAAGTACGCCACCGCACACAGATCAATTTAAATCGAATCTGCATCGTTCCGGTCCGGACATCCTTGTCGACTTCAGTGGACGCCGAATCGTCAATTCCGACGACACAGATAATAGTATCGTATTCTCTGCTAGATTTAATCACGCTTTATACATTAGCATTAAGGTAATGCGAATTAAGAGGCGTTGCACGTAAGGATCGAGGATGACGGGACACTTTGAAAAAGTCGAAGAGTCCGATTTGGCTGAATGTTTGCCAAAATAAAGTTGCAGTAATTGAAAGAAATTTGCCAAGAGGGTTCCGCGAAATACCTGTTTGTTGCGTTGCACCACTCGCACGAAATTGGTTACTTTAGATCATTTATCATTTTATGGTGGTTGATGTTTGCAGTTGTGGCGTATTGTAACAAAACGGTTATGAAGGAAAACAAAGGATTTCCTTAACCAACTTTTAGTGCTCTTTCTATTGGTACACTCAAAATTTTGAAATACAGTAGCCCTAACCGTCCTTTTTTGTCCAGCAGTAAATTTGAACATTTTATTGGAATGGCCCTATATCCACGTGGATTGATTATTAAGCCGCATATTTGGTACCTTCTTGTAGAGCAGAAAACGCGCTACAAGATAGCAGTAAGAAGTTTTCACAGGGCGATAGTTTTGCTTTATGAAAACGAAAAGAAAAATTCTATTCGAAAGTGTCCAGAATTTTGTCCGTTACTGTAGATGGCAGTAATTTGTACGACTTGCAAAATTAAAATTTAGAGCATCACTGTCTATCGAGCACTGCCGGATGTGAACAAAGATATTCGCTGCAGCAAAAGGCAATCTTTGGACGATTGCCAAGCTGAATGCAGAGCCAGTTTCATCCGCGAGCACTGCAGCTGCACTTCAACATACGAAAGTTTCAACTCGACATCCGCTACTTCGGTTGGTAACTTGACACTAAAAATTAATATACTGCAATACAAGCGTGAGCCTCAAAACAAATGAGACTATTTATATACTTGAAATTGCATTTCGCCACAAATAAGGACAGTTCTGAAGTTATATTGCGATCACACCTACAGTATAACCAGGGGGGGTCCAGCGAAGGTTGCTCGCCCTTCTGGCCTCGGACCTCGATTACAGGTATGATTGCAATTATAGTAATTCTCAGATCTCAAGAATTTGATGCTGAACCAAATATTGTTGACCGAACCTTTCAGCCGTTTAAAATGTGTTTAGTAGTACTAGAATGAGCATCAGTTTACTTGGCATATCGATCCTTTGCAGAACAGCACTACCGTCGATGCGCCTAAATCGGGCCAGCGCCTAATTCGGGTCACTTGAATTCAAACTCTTGCTGTTTTCTTAATAATGAAAGTTACGAGCTAATTCTTTTTTGCTAGAAAGAGGGCGCGATGAGCTTTCGTTTGACACCAGAAAGTTACGGTTAATTGCGTTACCTTGAAAATTCTGGCGGGGT
>JAQGAX010000667.1:0-14836 GCA_034698105.1 Plectus exinocaudatus
GGCTGCAAATAATGCAAATCAGTTCTGGTACATGCACTGGCATCGACAAGAAAATTACAGTACCTGTATAGTCTCGTACTCGCTTTTGAGCACTTCGAGCTCTTGCTCGAGTCGGGACATTGTTTCCTTCTCCTGCAAGCGCAACTTTTCAGTGAGCAAACAATATCGGTTGTTACAATAAGCCTCGTTTTCTCATCAGTTTGGAACAGATTGAATAATAAATACGATGAAAACCCATGTAGAACATAGAGAAGCAGCTACGAGATTCATCATCACTCGGATGAAAATGCAAGTCAACAACCATAGAGTACAAATTAGGCGAATCAAAGAGAATGTAAGAGAAAAAACAACCATACCACTTTATCGCGGTCCATGTTGGTGTACTTGAGTCGCTTCTCGAGCGCCTGCAGCTGATTGCGCTTCATCTCGACGTCGAGTTCCTTTTTGCGCGTTTTGTGCAGCTGCTGCGACTCTTCCATCAGCGTATTCTTGCGCTCCTTCAGCACGCGCATCTTTTTCTCGTCCCATTTGCTCGCCTTAGCCCTCAGCTCGCTAAAGAAATATTGCGTTTCAATTGGAATGGACGTCAAGGTCAATTATATTCGCTGGGTTCGTCAAAAAATCGTAATTATCTCTTGGAAACAGATAGTCATAAGGCACATGAACACAACACACATAATTTCTAAGGTCGGCACAGCGCTGTTCCAAATTGCACTGTTGAGGCTACTTCAAACAAAACAATTGTGGAAACTGTCCAACTGAATAATGACCCGTATGGCTGAAGACGCAGAAAGCGTATTGGACAGCGCACAAAAGTGCTGCAAATGTCTCACCTGGCTCCACCCGAAATGACGCCGCTCTGCTGGAACAACGTCCCGTCGAGCGATACAGCCTGCAATAATGCAGAGTGTTATCAATCAACTGCGTCACATAAACCAAACCAACCTTGTGCCGGTCGGCGCCACCAAAGGCCAGCTGACGGGCATCTTCGGCAGTCTCGCAGACGAGTGCATTGCCGCACGCGAACTGCAGCGCCTTCCTCACGGAAGGCAGGTTGCACTGGATCACGTCGAAGACGAGCTTGACGCCTCGCGGATCCGACAACTCTCTGAAATGAAAACAGATTACTCCAATAAAAGCCATTTGATCTCACGTATAACATTAAATTACGATTATGCACAATGCAAAAAGGTGAAGAGCACGAAAACAAACCGAAGCTTTTCGTTGATCGGATGAACGTCCAGATAGGATATGGGAAGAAAGGTTTCGATCTCAGCGCGTTGCTCCTTCATGTAGGTGATGCAGTCGCGCGCCGTCTGCTCCGTGTCGCAGATGATCGACATCATGTGCTTGCCGAGCACCTTCGTCACCGCCAGTTGGAAACGTTTGTGCGACGGCTGGCACACATCAACCAGTCGGCCGTACTGAAAGCGCAAAAAGGTCATTTCAAGCAAAGCAGGTCATCAATTGCACTCAAAAAAGGAAGAGGAAAGAAGTGAGTGGGAAAATTATAATCATTGGCAAAACTTACCACGCGATCGGGAAAGATTCGCTTGAGATTGTCGACGAGTTCGTTGCGCTTTCGCTGGCGATCAGACTCGAGCGACTCGCCGTGCGCGTCGGCCAGCTCCTTGCTCACATCGTTCAGCTCCAACGTCACCTGCTCCAGGCGCTCCTTCGATGATTTCACCTGGAATAACGTTATGATCTTTGGCAGCGATGAAAGCTAGTCAGCACTAACCAGATTTTCCAAATGAACGAGACTTCTGGTTTCGTCTTCGATGACGTTGTTCTGCGATTCGATGCGTTCGGCGAGGGTTTCGGCCTGGCGCGAGTGGCGATCTATCTCGCCCTCCTTCTGGCGCACCTTCTCGGTGTACTCGCGCAGTCGTCGGCGCTCGAACTCGACGCTGTTGCGGTCGGTCTCTTGTTCCTGCAACACGTCGTCCAGCTCCGTTTGTATCTTGCTGCACTTCTTGCCAGCTTCCTTCTCCAGGTCGTAGTATTCGGCAACCTAATAGAAAGATATTGCAGCCAGTGACTTCATATATTTCAAACCCGACCACAAACCTGATCATCATTGAGATTCAGATCCAAATTCTGGGATTCCTGGGTCAATTTAGACTCGTAATCGGCGCGCTTAGCTTCTAGTTCTCTGCAAGAGCGATCATTAATCGATCGATCGATCACAAGCAGTTGACGCACTCTTTTTGATTCTCAATTTCAGCGATTTGAGCCTGGTTGGAATCTGCCATTCGTTCGGCTGTTAACTGAACTTTCTTGGCTGTGTCCAGCTTTCCCTGTACGTGCGCCACTTCCTGCTTCGCTTTGACGTACACTGGCTTTTGCGCGCCAACCGCTTTTTCCTGCAATAATTAACGCATAACGCTCGACTGGATGAGGCTATCGTACGACTCAAAAAATTGCAGTGAACGAATTATCTGAAAATACGAACACCAAAACAGTATGCTAAACTGAGACCACAAGCATAAAATTTCGCTGAAGGACATGAATACAGTGCGAACCTTTTCCTGCGCCTTCTGCTCCATCTTATGTACATCTCGAGCGAGTTTCTTCTGGTCGCGCACTTTGCTGTTGACGGTCTCGTCGACTTCGTTCTTCTTGCCCTGCAGGCGCTCGACATCCTCTCTCTTCTGCGTCAGCTGTTCTTCGAGCAGTTTCACATTGCGCTCCGTGTGATACAACTGCATCAAGTACAGCTGTCGCTGCTTGTGAGCCTGAAAACAGTCATCAGTAGGAGCAAGCATACCTGGGCATAGGTGGACCCCCAAGTCATGTGGTGGGCAAGGGTACTGTAACGCTACCGTAACCCAAAATTGCGCCAATTCAAACAGTAATTAAAATTTTGCCCACGAGTTGGTTCAAGTAACTTATGAACATTCCGAAACCTCATTTTATCTAGTGCAAATTTTCGAAAAACCCTGTGCCGCGTGACGGGCACTGGGCATTTTTCGGTCCCAAGTCGTGTGGTGGGCACGACTTTAACAACCTTGCCCCGGTATGGGAGCAAGTGTCGCTTCAAATAGCACATACCAGGTCATCCTTCATCTGCTGGTACTTTTGCGCTTCGTCCTTTTCGAGTTTTGCTTCGCGCTTTTCTTGCGCAATGCCGCGGCGCTTATTCATGTTAAATTGGGCATCCTCTTCAGCTTTTTGCATCTCGTGCTTCAGCTTGTCGTACTCGGCCTGGAGCTCGCAAGATCTGCAACCCAATTCATCAGTTAAAGAAGTAATGACGTTTAAGTACCGTGAAATTTCTTCAAATAGCTGAGTGCGCTCCTTGGGATTGCGCATGGCGACCTGCTCGACGGCGCCCTGGTAGACGAGAAAGTTCTTCGCCTTGATGAAGATTTTGATCGATTCTAGCTCGTGCGTGTAGACAGCTGGCGTTACCGCCTAAATAAAGTAACATCAGCTAGCGCCAATGTTTCACTGCCGTTTCAGAATGGTGGATTCAATCATTGCGGTGATCCGAAAAAGCTCACTGGTTCAAAAGAATTACTATGAATTAAATTAATGGATGTTATCAACGTTAGAATCGAACGCAAAACTTGACCAACCTTTCCATCAATGCGGTACTCGGAACCAGCGCCAGACACAGTTCGAGTGAAAGCAGTTTCCTTTTTGTTGTCGTGCTGGTAATGCAACGTAACATGACAGCGGTTGCTCACAGGTTTGCCGATCGGTGCGCCGTGAATTAGATCCTTAAGTTAAACAAATTACTGCTAACTATTAGCAGATTGGAGCAAAGAGACAACGCACAGTGAGCTTTCGAACGCGCAGGTTGCTCGTCTTTTCGCCCAGCACGAAGCAGATGGCATCCATCAAGTTTGACTTGCCTAAACAAGCCATCGTCCGTTAAGCAAACTGAAGGATTGTCAATGCAAAGCTTACCTGATCCATTTGGGCCAATGATGGCTGTGAAATGATGAAACGGTCCGATTACTTGCTTGCCCTTGTACGACTTGAAGTTCTCCAACTCCAACGTTTTCAGCAACCCCATTTTTATTGCTATCTACAACGTTCGTCTATTCTCGTCTCCAGGCGTTCAGCAGAAATTCTCGTATTTATTGACCGAAGTCTTCTTGTTAGTGCAAATCAAGAGAGGTGGGCATGATCAAACGAAGTTGCACAAATTTTCTGTCGCTAGCCGGTTCGAATTCGGCGCAAAAATGTGACCGAAAAACGCACATCGTAATCATGGGTACGCGCGCATCTGTACAGTGTGCTGCGGATGAAAACCATTTCCGAATATCAAAATATTGAGCATCAATAACAAGTATAAACCAAGTAACGTAATGCTGCTAGTCCAACGGTTGCTTCAAGGAATTTTGCTTTTGTGCGGTTGTTGTGAACGAAAGCCTTAGTGAGTCAGATTTTCTTTTGAGCACTTCAAACTTGCTCTGAAGGGATTTTCATCTATTTGCACAAGCGCAGTTGTTAGAGACGGTTGTGTGTTTCTGTGGGCGACTGATGGCGCAGAAAGCGGTGAAGGACGTGGTGCTGGAGCAGTACATGCACGATGCTGACTCAGGCTTGCCACTGGAGACGTTCACGGACGGGCTGTGTCGAGGAGGCCTGAGGGGCGTCTACAGTGACTACCAGACGGTGATGAGTCGGGACCACGCCCTGTCGACATCCGCCAACGACGCTCATCAACAGCTGAACCGTTTCAAAGATATCCAGTGCATTGACGCGACACGAGTGACGCTGACGTCGCCACCGCACGACTACATCAACGCGAACTACGTGGACGGCTTTCGCGACCCGCACAAGTTCATCTGTACGCAGGGGCCGCTTGAGCACACGATGGTCGACTTCTGGCGGATGGTCTGGCAGGAGGGCACCGTGGTGATCGCGGCGTTGACGCGCTTCGGCGGCGGCAAGTGCGAGACGTACCTGCCGACGACGCGTGCGGAGAAGCGCACCTACGGCCGGGTGACGGCGGTCAATTTGGGCACGCGCAATGTGCGGGACACGTACGACGCGACGGCGCTGATGTTGTTGAACGGCGGGATGACGCGACGGGCGCTGCACATTTGCTACCACGCTTGGCCCGACAAGGGTACACCCACCAACCCCACCGAAATGCTTCGACTCGTCGACGACATCAACTTCAACCACCACCGACTCGTCAATGAAGGCCGCGCCGATCGTTGGCTGCCGCCCGTCGGTGTCCACGTGGGTTGCTCTTCTCACCGGTGGGTGGTATGATCCTTAAGCTTGCAGCCGATCGTCGTCCACTGCTCGGCGGGCGTCGGACGCACTGGCACGCTCGTCGCGCTCGACGTGTGCATGCGCAGATTGGACGCAACCGCCGACCGCTCGGCCGGCCCCCTGGTTGATGTGCTCGAGACCGTCGTCAGGATCCGCGCCCAGCGCGCCAAGGCCGTCCAGCGCCCCGAACAGTACGTCTTCCTCCACTTGGCGGTCGTCGAGTACGCGCTGCGCCATCGGTTCTACCGCGACGTCTCAGTCATCGACATGACTCCCTTTCTCGCCCCTCCACAGCCGCCCACTAACGCCAAGTTGGTCAACAACAAACTGATCGCGTGCCAGTGTATTCGTTCGTAGCATTCTTGCCGCAGTAGTATACGCCTTCAATCTAATAATAATCGTACAAAAATCAGCTCTACTGAAAGCATTCATATTTGTCGCAGCAACACGTTTCCCTTCTCAAAAATAATTTTCATTCGTGCCTTCGCTCTGCCCCTTAATTATTACACGCCGAGGAACCCTACGCTGTGATCTTTATCATCTTGTGTTGATAGCTTCGCGTTGAATATCCACAAATAATCACTTCTTTAGAACACAAGAGCATCACGATTATTCACAATGTTATCAAGTCCAGGGCAATTATAATTGGCATTTAAGTGACTGAAGAATATATCTGCATTAGAATGCGGTCTCGTTTCCGCGGTTATTGACGATTGGATCACTTGGATTGAATGGCGGAACGATGCCAACGGCTACCGAATCGACCTGCCGCGGACGATGCAGTGTTTGGCTGGCAGTGTACTGACCAAGTTCTCTTCGTGCATTCGAGCGGGGCGAAAATGTTTGAAAGCCGGCGATGGGAACAGAGCGGACGTCCGGCGTCTGGTCGATCATGTCGCTGAAGAGTACCTTCTGCGCTGGCGAAAGAATCGGCGGTGCTGCGCGCATGTCCGACTGTCGGTATCTCATCGATGGCGTCGCCAAGCTGTTCAGCTTTGCGTCCCAGCTGGGAATCAGATCTGGTTTGGTGAAATCTGAATTACAATTTATAGAAGGACACCGATTCCTCAAAGTATAAAAAAAGAGTTACGTTTATATGTAATGGGCTCTATGAATGATGCGTTGCCAATAGTCCTTTGCGGCAAGGTATCACGAAATGCCGATTCATAGTTGTCTGAAAGTTGGAACATATTTGAGATATGATGTCGATTGAACTAACTGGTCAAGAGCGCTGATCGAACGCATTCTTCTTCAGCATTTGGAGCGTCGCCATCGGCTAGAAGCGGCGAATCGTATGCCTTATCCACTCGCTCAATTTGTGAGGGAGTCTTCTGATTGGGCGTTCGTCCACCATCACTGAGCCAGAGGGTTGCAGGACGACGAGTTTTTGGCACATTCTGAATAAAATTATCCATATGCGTTTACAGTACGAACAAAAATGGACATACTTGTCGTCCGAAATACGTAGTCCAGAGGAAAACATAAACAGTTACGAAGACTAGCACGATGTTTGTGGCAAGGTCTTTTCGCCAGTCGTGACGAAAGTCGAGTGCAAAAAGCGCTAATGCATTGTATGCCAAACATCCCAATAGAAGCAGGGCGAATTGCAACACAGTTGTGCGCAGACGCAGCTTGGCCAGCAGCGCATCCCATTCTTTGTTCAATGAAACTATCACGCACGTTATGCAAACGTAGAAGCTCAGCTACAAAGAACGAATAAGGTTATCAGTTGATAATTACCGTATCGCTCACCAGAAAGAATAATCCCACAGGCAGGAAGACGAGCCAAATGAAAGGACTATGCAGGGCGAAGTGGCACGTGTAAGCTACGTTCGACTGCCGAACGCCTGCCGTAGCTCCAGCGATCACTGCCGGTAAGAGCCAGCCGACGACTGAGAACGCGGCGAACGAAGGTCGGCTGGTCTGCTGCGCATCGGCCACTGCCCGGTACAAGTTGAAGACGATCAGGAAGAGCCAAGCAAAAACGGAGATTGTTGAGAAGTGAACGACCGTGGAGACCAGCCAGCAGCCCATCTGAACGAACACCTTTGAGTAGCGAACCAAAACCACTGGAGTTACGGTAATAGGTCGGATCCGCGCTGCCACAAAGAGCGATGCAGCGTTCAGGATGAAGCTTAGAACGAATGCCGCTCGCAGTTTGCGGTTGGTAATCGATGAGCTGACGACGGTTATCGCGAGGGCAATCACTCCGAGTGACAGAGCAAACGCAGCGCATACCGGTGCCAAGTACGGTATCGATTCTTCGCCCGTGAAATGGAACTGCAAATATAATTTCGTAACTGGTTATTTACATGTATTGAGCAGTCATACCAAAGTTCCTTGATCTCCTCGAATCAGAACGGCGAACGTCGACTGGTGATTGCACGAACAAACTGCATGGGAGCGGTTGAGACCAACGAGTTGACATCCGGTGGGCGACCATTGAGCGTTGACGTCGTCCCACCAGACGCACACGGGAAGCTTCCAGCCACTTTCTTCGCGCATCGGGAACGCCACTTGCACGCGATCACAGCCGCAGGCGACCGAATCGCAGTAAGCGAATGACACGACCGGTCCACTGATGCAGTCCGAGCAATTAGGGTCCAACAAGTCGACGTTGGTCAGCACCGAATAGAACGCCGCGCCATTCGACCGCCCCTCTCGCTTTGGCGCATCAAAGCGGACTTCAAACGTCGGAGCAACCGATGGTGCAACGAAGTTGTTATACTTGGGAAGAAGCGTCGACTCGCCCGTTCGTACCGAATCAATGGCGAATACTAAACAGTAAGATAAGCCATTTTTTTCCGTGAATCGTAGATCTCGATCACAAACCGATGTTTTCAGTGACGACTTGTGAAGGGCGCAGATACGGTGCGACAGCATGCAGTCGAGCGAGCAGTTGACCGTACTCGTCGAGAGTGTGGATCAGGTGGAAGAATGTGGTCATGCCGCCCAGCTGCTCCCACGAGTCAATGTTGTTGTGATGCATCAATCCGCTGCACGAACGAATCACGTTTGCGACAAACGAATGATCTTGCACGTGAGCGTTGGCTCCTTCGACGCCCCTCAGTAGTTCCCGGCGCAGAATGGCCAAGACAGCCCGGTAGGCCATGTGCACGTCTCGGCCAAACAGACGGTCTCCAAGTGCCGTTGCATTGCGCAGTTCAAGCGCAACTCGTCGCCCGACGGCCGGACTTTGATCCTCACCGCTGTCCAGCTCTGTCAGCTGTAATAAAAAAATGTAAGAATACAATCGAGTATGATTTCACACCGACCGTGCTGGAAATGCGAGCAAAACTTTCAGAGCTGCAATTAATAAGACTTGGCCGCCTCCAAGTTCCCTCTTTGTCGCATTGCCTCACAGCCAATCCGAGCGCTCCATCCGGACAACTTCTCACGGTGGTCTTTCCGTAACCAGTAGTGGGCCAGATGACTTCCCAATCGACTTGCTCTGGGCAATTGCCGGGAATAACTAAAGCATGCAGGTCAGACCTGAAAAATTATCCTCGTCTAACCTTCGCATTCTGCAGTAGTTCGATTGATTTGAGCGCGTGGATCAGCACACTGATCACAACGTCTGCCGATACTTTTGCCCCGACAGCGACACTCGCCAGTCGCCACATTGCAATCATCTGCGTACGCACCGATTGGCCAGTTGCATTGGCATGGCATACATTTTCCATTGCTTTTGAACATCTTTCGCTAAAAATAACGAGCACAGTCATCGTTCCGTTCGCAATCCGACACAATGACTCATGTCACCTTGCAAATGCATTCGCCAGTGTCTCGATGACAGTCACCGCTGAATCCGTCGGCTAAATTGCAGCGACACGGACCGCATCGTCCTTTTCTGCCGAACCAGCCTGCGGGACAGCCGATCAGATCGTAAGCCAGGACAGTTTCGCATCGTTGACCAGTGAATCCAGGAGCGCAGTGACAGCGATATCCCGCTCTATCACTGCTTGCGTGCACACATGAACCTCCATTTTCGCAGATACCATCAAGTTGACACGCGTCTTCACACTTGTCGCCCACGAAACCTGCAGATAATATAATGAAATATTTGACGAGTAGTGCATAAAATGACAAGCAACCTGGTGCACACTGGCACAAATGTCTATCCCAGTCTCGCACGCAAACGCTCTTCTTCGGACAGATGGTGTCTGGCTGTTGGCAGGAGTTCTCCACATGGCAACCGACCTTGGTTTTGTACTGTCCTTCCATCATTCGATCGAGATACTGATGACCCAAGCGAACAGCCTTCAAAGAAATAAATAAACTCATTTTCAAAATTTTTATCGTTGAAACTTGCTTTGATGCATCCAACGAACGGAGCAGGATGATTACTAGATGGAGCGATACCCGTGTAAAGTTTGTTCATGTAGCTGATGAAGATGTCTCCTTGCAATGTGAATGACTGAAACTTATATTTGCTGACAGTAGACCTAAGTTTGTTATTAACCTTCCGATGTCTGTTATCAACAACGACGTCTAGGTTGTTCATCTGCACCGAAGCTTCGATTGTATGCCACTGTCCGTCGGCGGAATATGGGTACGACAGCGGATATGAAAGCGAGCCGATCTGAACTGACGGGTACCCATTGACCAGCTGAAAGAGACGAATCAATCATCGCATTAGACTGAATAGAACGACCGCTACCTTGATTGTTAGAAATTCTGATCGAGTCATGAATTCGGCCGTCAGAATGTGTGATTCCCTATTTCGACAGCGGAAAGATACTTCGAGGTTAAGTGGGACTGTCTGTGTATCCGAATTCAGTTGCCAGAGCGCGTAAGACTCATCGGACAAAAAAGTCAACGCGGGTGCCACTTCTGAAATGACGAATTGAAATCAATATAGCAGC
This sequence comes from Plectus exinocaudatus, assembly GCA_034698105.1. NCBI lineage: Eukaryota > Metazoa > Nematoda > Chromadorea > Plectida > Plectidae > Plectus > Plectus exinocaudatus. Next base: position 10,104 of record JAQGAX010000667.1, read on the forward strand.
GGGTACAGATAGGCGCTGACATCGTTGAAACCTCATGCAAAATAGATAAACTCATTTGAAGCGTTCTGTGTTGATCAATGATTAGTCATCATCAGGCTGGAAAGGTCAAAGGTATGCGTCATCGCTTACCATCTGAGCAGTTCTGTCCAGCGTGCATGTGATCGCAATCGCATCTGTAGCCATTCCAACCCTCGGAGCAAGCGTCCGATCTGCCACAGGGACGCCATTTGGCGCATTGGTCACTTCGGCGATCGCAACCCAATTGCATATTCTCTTTGTCCATCGTCTCGGATGTTGAAAAGTCAGTACGCACGCCGTCAATGGTCAGATCGGAAATGCAGCCGTCAAATGACGCCACTTTGCTCTTCATTCTATCGGGTACACCACCGATAAAAAACGGACCAGTCAAATCGAGAAAGCGATAACAGCTGACTGACGAATCGGCGCATCTGCAACCGCATAATAAGCTCCCTCGTAATCGAATATGTCAATCATTGAACGTGCCTTGCTGGTAGTTCAATCTTTGCCGAGGCCGCGCATTTGCGATATCCGATTCGGTTAGTAAATCGTAAAGCCAGATTAGTGTCGCAGTCGTCAACACTCAGCACTGCTGACTGAAAGTGACCGCTGATTCATTTCACGGAGACGTCAGTGTGAGTGGCATGTGTCTCACCTTATTAAAATACTCGATTTTGATTGTGTGCCAGCGACCGTCGTCCAAACGGTTCTCGGGCCAATCGGGCAGGCTGACAGATGCATCAGAGCGATCGCCGAGGGAGAAGCGCAAGTGCGGCAGTCCATTCGCAAGGGAAAGCTCGATAAAATCGTCCGCCGCTCCGAACCGACCATTGTACGCAATCAAGCCATCGCGAACAATTGTTGCAATGCTGCAAAAATAAGACGGTGTCATGTCAAAAATAAATTCCTAATGAAAGTACCTGATCTCTGCAGTCCATCGAAAGCGACCAATTCTTGACGGTAATGCAAGATATCCGTTGCCTTGAAAGCTAACTGATCGCAACTCGCAGAGAGGAGTGCTGAATTGCGGTGGATGCGGACAGTTGGCGCATTTCATTCGTCCTCCGTCGATCAAGCAGCTTGAACCTCCACTGCACACATTCGGAAGGCAGAATTGTCCATGAAGCGGAAGTTCGCAGTTCTCTCCTAAACCGATGTTTGCGCTGAGAAGATGATACGAACGAGTGAATGCATGGCTACAGTAATCCGACCCGGCAATTCACATATTGTGTCGACGGATGGCAAGCAGTCCCTAGCGTGCATGCAATTGTATGCGCATGGTTTGCAGTCGATTAGAGCGAACACGGCGCTGCGGGTGGCGCGGTCAACGCCGAATTATGGGCGCAGGTGCAAAGGGGCGCGCTTGGCCGCCCGACGCCAAACGGAAGGCATCGGCGGTGTCGGCGCATTATCGTAATTACGGACGGACGCTTCCGTGGCGCTTGCCCGATTTCGCTCGATTACATTGAATTACAGAACGCCGTCGCCGCCTTGTCATAACGGGACGGGGGATCTTTTGTGCTCGGTGCAATCGCCGCTTTGTGCTCTCGTACAACGGACGCTGTCTTTGGGGGTGACGGCAGACGGCGTTATTCTAAACGGTGGCAGACGGTCCCATCACATCAGACCGAACGGCGCGAGTCAATGCCCGCTGCTGTGTTGGTCATTTTCCCGATGAAATGCGAACCGGTACGCCTAGACGACGTAATGCCCGCTCATAAATGCGAGCGTAGCGCCGTGAGTCACCGAAGCCGTCATCGCTCCCTCGGCTGCCCACCCCCTTGCAGGCTGTTGTCGCCACGACGGAGCAAACAGAGGTGCACACACGGCTTATACCTCGGCGCTGCTAATTACGAACGTTGAGTCAGGCGATGAGAAGCCAGCGGCGTAATCCGTCCGGACGGCCTGCGAATAGAGCGCCCGAATGGGGCGTCGTATAGAAACAATGCCAGCCCGTTCTGTCTCTGATTATCTTCCGTGCGCCCTCTAATGTCGCCGATGGACGGACGAAGCCAATTAGAGGTCCACGGCCTCCGTCCCTCCGTTCCCGCCTCGGGCCGCGCCCCTCTGGCGGCTTTTTACAGATCGGCAATTGTTTATCATGCGCTGGGTTGGCGATGGGAAAAGGAAACGCTGGCCTATCTGCACTGCTCAACACTGTCTCACGCATCGGCGCGCTCATGCGCTCTAACGAACGCCCGAAACATAAACCCATCCACGGACCGACGCTACTATCGTAGTACGGCGGCCCATGAGTTGCCCGCCCCAGCCGCCGACTGGCATCGGTCTTCGCGCCATCGCAAAGGCAAAGACATCGTTAACTGATCAGCGCTGGTCGTAGGCTAATCAGGGCGTTGAACCCTGTAATCGGAAGCGGTCAATGGCGCACTAATCGAATCGACTTTCGACCGCCGGACGATCCCGTCGTCGGCGTGCGATGCGCATTTCATCGGGCCCGCCCCGACGCCCAGCATCCGTACATAATGTATTATTGAAAAATTTAATTATGCCGAGATACCAACGCCATTATGCGCGGCCATTAAGGCGTCGGGGGGACCGACGATCGGTCACGCCACTTTCGACACTTTATCGCATCTGACGGCACGAGGGAGGAGACCAGTTGCACCGACCGCGTTGATGTTTTCCGATCATAAACGCGGTCGTATTTTCCCCGCATCACTCCTCGCCCTCGGAACCAAATGAAACGAATAACTGCCACTGTGCCACTACGCAACACGTACCGGTCCGGTCTGGTGGGCACTCGCAAATGTAGCCGCCTTCCCGTGCCACGCACGACCCGTTGTTGCGGCACGGTGACGAGTAGCACAAGTCGACCACCATGTCGCATAGAAACTGGTTGCTTGAGCCTGCAAAGGATACTGTACTCGACTTCCGTTCTGAGAGATTAGAAGCAGTGGCGTACTGGCGAATCCTGCTGGGCATGTGCATGCAAAAGTGCTGACGGGATTGATCGGCTTGAAAATGAAGTCGTCGGTGGAGATTGTGTCTTGCGCATTGCCAAATTTGAGCACGAGGCTGCACTTTTCGAAGTTGACGCACGGCTCGCGTACGCACAAGTTGTCGGTGAAGTCGAGGATGTCCAGAGCGGCCATCGACGACAACGTGTGGCGGTATTTGTGCACCAGCTCGCTAAGTGTGCCTGCCCTGCAATGATCCACCCAGTCATCAAGTTGTTGCTCTGGCGGAGTCCTAATTAAAGTCTGAATCATCGCGACCACTCCGAATGCAAAGTGCGCGTGGGCGCGCGTGTATCCGAGAAATTTATCAGCGTCTCCCTGGGGAAACAGCGGCTCTTAGCAGCAGATCGACACGTCGGAACCGACCGGCGAATGAGCGTTGGGACGCGGCCCCTTGAGAGAATTGCGTCTTTTTGTCGGTACGACCCGCGTGACCGGCTAACGGGTGAGCGATTATTGTTGCGATACGGTCGAGTGGACGGCAATTGCAACCACTGACAAATACGCGGCAGATGTCGTTTGTCTAGACGCGCAGGCGACCCGCCCCCTGCGTCGGTTAACCACCAACCTGACAAATTGCGTAGACTGCGGTTGCCGGATGCTGAAGCTGACGTTGAGCAGCGGGCCGCCGCCGCCGCCTTCGACCACGCTCTCTTCCTGCACGCTGAACACGTGGACGTCGTGGCGACTGAACGGCCCCAACGTGGACAGCGCGTCGACCAGTCGCGAGTACATGGCAGGAGTAAGCAGGTCTGCTCGCGACGCTCCCCTGATCCGCAGGATGACACTTTCACGCAGCATTTCCTCGTCCACTCGCACATAGCGCAGAGTGCATGTGGCGCAGACAGTGTTGGCGCCATCTGAAAAGCAGCTCATTGGTGATCATTCAAGTGCATTGGGCGTCTCAAGCTGTTGCGTAAATCTGGCTCATCCGGTGGCCGTCGATCGAGCGGCCGACTGCAGACGGATGGCACGGCTTCGACGCGCAGTGAAGCGCGAGGACATCGGTCATATTGCGTCTGTCGAGGATCTCATGAATACGCGTGCGATCAGGCGAAGACAGGGCCGCCGTCCGTGCCAATATCGGCACGCTGCTCGAGTACGACCGCTCGTAGTGGCGCATCGATTAGCGTGCGCGCGTAAAGTTGCCGTCCGGGAGACGTCGGCGGCACTTCGTCAAAGAGCGTCGACGGAACCGATCGGTCCCCAACGCGGGGTTCGATTGCCCGCCGAGTCGGTCGCCACGCGTCGCGCATTTATCATCGCCCCTCAGCTCCAGCAACCAAGCAATCGGTATTGTCGCCGTCGGACTTTGCCGGTCGGGGACACGTAATTGCCCTGTCTTACCGGAGACGCAGGTCTGGTAAGCGGCCTCCAGCTGGCGGTTGGTGTCCATTCGTGGCGACAGACTAAGCTGTCCCGTCGCCGCATCCAGCAGCAGGAGATCATTCGCCTCCATACTGAATTCCAATGTCGCATTAAAGTCCGGGTCGCTAAATACCGGTAATATAAATTGGCACGGAGAAATATCAAACAAAATAGTTACAATGCGGGCACGATGCCAATAGGTCCAACGATGGGAGATCGGTCGGCGTAGTCAGCAACTACTACGAAAAAATCGTTGAGTGTTGGAAAGTTGTCGTTGACGTCGACCAAGTGGACGAGCACGTCGACAACGGAGCTCAAGTCGCCGCTGCTCGCCTGCAGCTGGAAGCGGTACAGGTTCTTGAACGCTTC
>JAQGAX010000668.1:0-14833 GCA_034698105.1 Plectus exinocaudatus
CCAGGTGGCAAAAATATTTCGCAGCTTCGCGGTGAAAATTTTTTATTACGTCAGAAACACGTTTCCATTTTTTCATCCCCCTCAACCATTTTTTCGCCGTGGGTATGAGACTCCTTGGGGGATATCCCCCCAAGGGGTCCGAGTCCCAAAATGAAAAAGTGGTTGGGGGGATGGAAAACCTTTTCGCCACGTAGTGGCACACAAATTGTTATCGTTATTGCTAACTTGCGTCACGAGCTGCCTGCTAACAGTAAAAAAATTGCTATTGATTATGTTATTGATTATGTTATTGATAAACTAATACAGTTAACTATTTGTAACGAAAAAACAGTAACATTGTAACGTTTAGTTATGAAAAAAAATTTTACTTATGCGGTATGGTATCCCCCCGACGAAATTTTTCGAGGGATGGGGATATCCCCCAGACAAAAAAAAATGCCTCATATCCCCCCCAGCCGTCGAGCCGTGCCCATGTCTGCCATGGACATGTCTGACCCTGGAGTATTTCACGCCAGTAACCCAGTAAACATAACACAAAACATTGTACACTACAGTATCCAACTGCTTATTGAGTGAAGAAAATAGTAGGGTACTGTAATTTCAGAAAAAGAAAAAAGGAAAGTAGAAGAAGAAGAAAATAGATCAAAAGGGTATAACAGTACATCAACGTCAGTGATTGCAAAAACAAACCGATTAACTGCCATGGTGATGAGCATCAGTATCATTTGATACCACATCCATAGATTAATTGTGCCAGGTATCACTCTGAGTTCGTCAGACAGCAGCTCCTGCTGAAAAGTTCAACTGTATTTGTATACTCAAGTTATTCTAGAACTAACCAGTATTTTGCGATCTATCCTAGAGCTGCTTCAGAGCTATTTGCGAGCCTCACTTCTTGTATGGAATGAATCTCTTCTGTCTGTTCAGCACAGAAAACAAACGTAGTTAAGTGGGACGCTATTACTGAGAATATTAGGATGACTTTTCTTCCTTTTTCACTTACGGTAGGTGCGTCATATGACGATTTGACCGATAAAGCATTGTACAAATGTAACGGTTGGTCAAATCCTCAGAGGTATAAACATACCTTTAGACAGTTTACGCTATAATGAAAAAACTGCCATGCCTAGACGAAGGCCGTTCGAACTGTCATTTACAGTACCTGTAGCAGTGCGCAAACGCCGAGATAGATTGTCGGAGTGACTTGTATCGCATCGCAGACCATAAAGTTGAGAATCAAACGATAAATGGCGTAGTTTTCGTGTTTCCCGCTGACGAGTCGCTTTGACACAAAAACGTACATCACGAAGATGTTCAACAGAAAACTGCACGAACCCAACACCGCCAGCAAAACGCCGAGGAATTGTCCAAGACTAAACATTGTTTTACCGCAGTTAGTTCGTCGATGCTAACCAAACTATATTTAAACGACTGACGACAACTGATGTGCGTGCTGCATATATTGTGTTCCGATGCACAAACATCCTACTCGGACTGCACTTTAGGAACAAAAGAAAATCGCAATGCAATTTCTTTTGGTGGGATATGAACAGATGTGAATTTTCTCAGAGATTTGCTTCACAGAGCAAAGGTTTGTGAAGGGATTATCGGGACCAGATACGAAACAAAAAGAGGAGGAATTTGTCAATTATTATCCAGACTCATACTCCCTAGATATTTTGTGCGAATTGCGTCATAGTAGAAATATAGCAGTACTATGCCGTCGTTATGTTTCCGAAACAATGAGAAACAGCTGCGTCCTAAGTCCTATTTCTTATTAGTTTCTATGCATTGTAACATCTACCTCTGAGAACTGTTACGCAACAGTAGATTGCTTGCCGCTAAATCACTTAAAATAGCTGAGAGACACTGTCGATTGACGCTTGTCCAGGAACTAATCGAATCTGACCCTTGATCCTAAGATTCGGCCCTCCTGGTCTCATATTTTAGCACTATTTGCACTATTGCACTTTGAGAATGGCCTTTGGTCTGATCGGTAATCCTTGGCGCGTGGCGGATGTGACGGACATGGAAATTTAGATAACAAATCTACGTAAACAGTCAGGCGCTGCTTGCGTGACTAGACGATTCTATCATATTTGCATACAAAGCGGTTGCGTCATGTTGGACTAATCGGACGCTGAGCCTGTTTTAGCCATGGCTCGCTCTAAATGCGAAAATACCAGTGAAGATTTTGCTTCCCGCTAAGTGTCAAATAAACACACACGATGCGGCTTATGACATAATTGATATTCGTCTTAAAAAGCGCTGGTCAGCCAGTAATATAACTATCCCTTCCCGAAGTACAGGAAAACAAGGTTGATATTCAGTCAGGTTGATATTCAGTCGTGAAAACAGTGTCGCATTTCTGTTTCAAATATTTTCACCGAGTCCCAGCAAAATGCGTATTAACACCAAGCCAGCTATTTCTCTGTTAACGCCATACCTGCTACTGTTTGTGGCCTCATGCATTCTTGTAATTCCTACCGTATCCGGCAGGCCGCATCATCAGAACAATCTTGAGAGTATTTTGCAAAAAATGGTGGTAAGTAAAGAATGTTGTTGAAACTTTGATGTAGCTTATATCTTGATGGCAGCGCTCAACCGATTTGGGTCTCAATTGCAGAGAGAGCAAACTCCCCTGTCAGTGTTGTATTGCATGAGCGCGACTACAAATATTTTGCGAAGCTCGCTACGCACCGCGTAGCATAATAACAGAGCATGCCACTACTCACTAATCGACATCCTGGGGGGGCAAGTCGACAGTTTTCAAAGGGGGCTCTAATATTTTTTCAGGTTTCCAAAAACCGAGGAAAATCCCCCGCTCCTCATAGTTACGTGCAGCCTTGAAAGCTCATCGCTAAAATTTAGGCAGCCCGAGAACTGCTCTCTGTTCAAGCAAGCGGAGAAGCAATAGCACACGGAAAACTCGATGATGCAGAACCTGTGTGGGAAAGAATTTCGCGGGACGCCGCCACTGCTGAACAACTGAGCAAAATGCGATGTTATTTCAATCCTGTATCGTGCTGATTTTTATAATATGCCTATATAGAGCGCAATCATTCTTGCTTTGAACATCGATACGAGCACCTTACCGAACGTTTCAATGACATGATCAGTTCATAAAGTGATCATATTTGCAGCGGTATGTTTCTCAAGTGACGTTAACTACTTATTCGCAAATGTTTGTAGTATTCAGAGGTCTCCGTCATAAACTGTTGCAATTACAATAGGAGGAAGTGGGATGGTCGGTCAGTTGCTACGAGGCGTGACGAATTCTCCAGCGCACGACATTTTGATCACTCATTTGACCACTCAGCTCGACATAATTACAATAGTTCGTGAAATAGGCTCCATTCACAATTGTCACTTTGGGTCACTTTGGGTCACTTTGGGTCACAATTGTAACTTTGGCAGTGTCGTGCACGCCGAGCTTGATTTATTGCGTAACTAAACAAGCGAGACTTTTCATTAATGCAATGAGAAATCAATAAAATGAGTATTCAGAGAAATCGCAGATTTCTGTTGGTTAAAGCTTAAAGTACTCGAACAAACGTGCGCATAAAAAAGAGTAATACTCGACTGTTGAAGCGCAATCATACAATATTCGATCGAACGGTCATGAGTTCTCCAGAAATAAACATCGATTCATTTGATTCCTCTCTTCTGGCTTGAGTCTTGAAAATATTGAGATTCGAGGGTTATCCCCAAAGATTATTTTCGTCTTCTTCCGAGCGGTGGAACATATTGAGGCGGCTGATAACTTGGATATCCTCCGGGATTCGATTGATAATTCGGATAAATCGGGTTGTACGGTTGTAAATTGTTGCGGCTATTAGTGAACCTGTCCCAGCTGCTTCGAGCTGGTTGCTGGGTCCAAAATCCAGCTCCTGAAATTCAGTTTTATTAAGAGCGTCATTGATTAACGATGGTCCGTTAGGATCTCCTTTTCTGCGTTTTGTAATTTTACGCGGGAACGAACGCAAAACAAGATACAGACGGTGGGATGTTTTGCGTTACACTGGCATACAGACCCCAGAAAATGTCACCATCAAACTCATTATGTTCAATATGTAAATAGTCGGCAGTAAACGAATACAAAACAGTATAACACAAAGTAGGGTGCTATGTGTTGCGGAACAAAACACAAGCTCTAAGCCTAAGCCTACGCCTAAGATTTCCGCATTTAGAACTTTATAAAAATGGAAACTGTTGAATTGACGTACCCAATGCGAGACTGTTGCCATCACCCACAGGGCCCTGTTGATAGTCAAAATCACGCCATTGACGCCACTCAGGAACATTCAACCAAAAGCAGTTCTGTCGTCGTACGGTCAAAGTATAAAAAGGCCTGTCAAAGGATCCGTCTCGCTGTAGACTGAATTCCGGCACACAAAAGTCTGTACAGCCGTAGCATTTGGAAATTTCTGAAAAAGAATCCGTTTAGCAACGATAATGCAACGTTACGGGAGCCGAATCAGGTTCAGAACCAGAGAGGGCGGTACGTTTTTTGAAGGGGGAGCACGCTAACGGGATACTTCTCTTTGTTTAGCAATAGGGATTTTTGGTTGAAGGGGGCAGTGATCCTTGCGCCCCCTTGTTCGCCCCTACTATGCAAATCAATTGTTCTGTGCATTATCGCTTTCCCGGCTGATTCGCACAGAACGCAGAACAATGGGTGCAAGATTCGATTGCAAAAAGGTCTCTTATCATAGTCTAACCTAGAAAAACAGTCATAGGATCCATGCTGCGGACGGGCTTCATCATTGAGCAGAATGCTGTCAGAACGCCAATGCGTCAGTTCGTGTTTGCCTTAGCAAGTTACACAAAGTCTCACCGTTTTGTGGAACAGCAGTTGATGCAAGCTTGTACCACTTGACATCTTTGCATTTGTCCATTGGGCGCGAAAGCATTTTTCTAGCGACTTCGACGGCGAGTTCTTCCGGAATAACGTTCCAGAACTGCTGCCAACCAAATGTTGTTTCGTTTATCTGCAAAAGATGATTTTCAGCTCACTATTGTCCATGGTGACTTTACATCCGTCGCGCTCAACTACTGAGACCGTATTTATACAATATACTGTCTCATTTAACATACAAAACATTCAAGATTTTTTATCTGATTAATAAACAAAGTGCCTTGAACAATGTGTCAATCAATATAACCCTAAAAGCAACCTACTTCGCGCGTATGCTCAAAAGCATCTCTCATCGTCTCGATATTAGGGAAAGCAGCCCTGTCCAATGGCATCACGAAACAATATTTCTGACTACCAGTAGTATTCGTCAGTGCGTGGTCTGCAATTGCGACGACTCCCTGCAAGTACAGATCCAAATTTTAAGCTTATAAAATTTGTTCTCGTCGTTTACCGTCTTAAAATCCACGACAAACGTTGCGCTGGATTTAAAAGGCAGGTTGCTTCGCAGTTCGAACCATGCTTGCTGTTCCGAGCCAAATTTCATGTACAATTTACTTGGCAGATAATTCAAGGGATGGCCATCTCTTGATAGCAGTCGTGGATAAAGCACAAACTGATGAACCTAAAAGCAATTTTATTGCAGCAGTTGTGCTCGGACTTGGCTTGAATCAAAAGAACCAACATATTACTGTCACGTTACGACTTTGATTAATTTTATCGCTAAACTACAGTACGTCTCCGAAAGCGCATCAAATTACGTCGGCGCATTATGGTTCAACATTTCGTGGCACTTCCCTGACAAAGTTCCCCTGATCCCTATTACGAAGTTTTCAATCAGGTCGCCCTGGATGCCCTTATATCGAGACCAAGAAGTGAATATCTTTAATATTAAACAACGCAATAGTACAGTAAGAATAGCTTAAAATCCTACCGAATACGGTATTCCAATTTGCTTTATCAAAACTCCGAAAATAGTGAAGAACAGTGCCAGCAAGACGACTATTACGGCAAAGTGACCGGTGAGTCGTGGCGTGCATCTCCACCCAGAGTTGATGACTCGCGAGCGAATCTGCTGAATCGCCTGGGACGCCGACGATCTGACTTGCTCGACGAATGGCATCGACGGCGCATTTGGGTCCGAACGATTTGGCATTCGCACTGCTGGCGGCGAAATTCTGCGAATTTTCTGCGTGATTGCGGGCTGAAAGAGATTATTATAATTTCCATAGCATTTTTAGATTTAATGAACCCCAGAGCTGCTCCGTGTGCGCTCCAGTCAATAAATATGATTGAGTTATCATCATCAACGATATCTCGATTGAGCAGCATCCTATTGCTGTCAGAGGTCTATTTCATAATAACTGCTAGAATTACAATATATTTGTGTGATGTGCGGTGATTGGTCAGTAGTGACGTCAAAATTCATCACAATTGATCAATCACCGCCCTTCTCGCAATTGTAATTACAACAGTTGCGATTAGAACAATTTTGTGATATAGGCTCCAGACGTCTAAATGTGATGCTATGCTATAAATATTCTGAAGAGCTTTTTGTACGATGCAAAATCAAACCGTACTGCGTAGTCTTTGCTTGGTGACGTTTGACTTTTGTGATAGCTCTCCTTTCGAATTGAACTGTGCGATTTTTCGTGAACCGGTCTGAAATCTGTTCATTGCAGTGGAAACCAAAATATTTTGTTTATAATCCTAAAATTGAAGCAAAAAGTGCTTTGCATCGTTCTGAGACCTTCGATCTTTTAATATCCTTCACTGTCCAAACCGACAATAATCAGTTGCAAAAGACGTAAGGACCACCAATTTCTCGACACCGCTCATCTTATACTTACAATAGGCTTATCTTACTTCCAAAGTTCACTTACTCAACATATCCTCGAGAATAATAAGCATCGACATTATCATTGTTCTGACTTTTCTGGTCGCCTTCGATCATTGGCGACAATTCGGTCTCAGGTCGTATTGATAGGGACTCTCGTCGAATGATGCTCTCGGGGACACTGCCGCTGAAATCAGACTCCCTCCGCTGACCGGGCAGCATCCAATCTCGGCGACTGACGCTGTCCGCCACGCTGCCACTGAAATCCGATCCTCTTCGAAGTGATTCACTCTGAAGTGATTCTCGTCGAATGATACTTTCCGGCACACTTCCGAAGTCGCCCATAGCCGCTCGCCTGAAAACGTACATTTCTTGACCGAGTTCTTCGAGAAAATTTTCAATTTGAAAGCGCGCATCAGAAGAAAAATAGAGATAGTTGCATTGTCGCGCCGCAATGAATAACCGATGAGGAGTAATGCGTAAAAACGCGACAATACCGTAGATGTGTGAGCGAACCGTTGACATTGGTGGTGCCAGGGAGGATGGGGTGGAAATCTCCGCTTTATGAATATTATCCGCCCCCCCCCCAAATTGTGAACTACCTGTATAGAGGTAACGACAATTTTTGATTTCCCCTATACTTTGGTATCTGGCGCCGCTTCTGCCCCTGATTAACATAGATATCAACGGTGATTGTGATAGCAACCATTCCGCCTCCGAAAGAACTATGTAATTCAATAAGCAAACAATTCAGACTCTGCTCGCGTTAGGTTTATTTATTCGAACAGTAAAAATAATGGCCAGCTATTTTCGCCTTCTGATTACATCAGTTTCGGTACCTCTCATTTTCTGCGTTTTCCAGCGCATGCCGAATAGCTCTCGCAGGCGACGGCTGATAGTGATAAGGCATTGAATCAATTATTTGTCAGCATTCTTGCGCTATGCGCGCCAAGCAAGCAGCAACTTCGAGCGAAGTGAGCGATTGAACACACAATTTTTCAATACAAATATGTACGTCGTACAGAGGTTCACAACAAGAGCAGCGCAAGTGAGCGAAAGGATAATCCATGCGCGTGCTCCACCACAAAATATGGTAATTATGGACTGCATTCACTGACCGACAGACAGCCTAGCGGGAGTCCTGCGGTAAGGCCCTGCACACAACCAATATGAGTGGATCAACAACATCGTTATTCACCGTCGCCCCTGAGAGACAAAGGCGCCCGGCATTATTTGTAGTGGCCAGCCGCCAGAAGGATCGAATTCGCAGGCAGCGGCAGGAACCAACGATGCACGACCCGTCGGCGACGGTCAACGCTGGGCGAGGAGGGGGTTGCGGTCCGGTTTCCGGTGGCGGCTGGGTCCAATAATATTGATTGAAATATCGAGTGTACTAATAGTGGCAATGAGAAAACATTAGTGTTTTTCTCGGGTGGGTTCGCCGGATAGATCACTTGATAGGTTGCGCAGGAGGAAAAAGGTGAGAGATGAGATGATCGTCAAAGAAACCCGGATTTATGATGGCAGCAGACATAAATCGAAGTTTCATCTCGCGCGGTTGTATGGCCAGTTTAGCGACACACTGAGAAGTATGACTAACAAAACCATGAGGGCCGGACACTTTCCTTCTTCATTATAGACGAATATCAACTTCAGATTAACGCTTTAAGACAGAAAACATCGCAGAACAAATACGACTAGTGTCGCCCAGCAGCTTTCACGAGCCGCCAGGCCGCTTCCGCTGTTCGCCGGTCGTACAACAAATTCGAGAGGGGGGTTGGTCGTCGCCGTCGGGCGGTCGGACGCTGTTGTACGCAACAGCCGGGTGAGGACAGGACCAGTTTTCGCGAGCAATACTACGCCTCGGTGCCCTGCGTAATCGCCGGCTACCCCCCTCCCCCTACGCGCCAATGAAAGTGGATTTGGACGAAAGACGTTGAACTTCAGCGGCCTGGGTCAGCCGCGTCGCACGGTGAACAAGTCGGCGAGGATTTGAGGGAACAGCGAGTGGAAGACAGCGGGCAAGTGGTCGCGCGGGCCTGACAATAATGCAAGTCGGGCCTGACACTTCCGGTTTTTAGCTGCAAGAAAGGCAGAAGATTCTCTGCAAGATTAACTTTCGATTGACTTTCTCTGCTAAATTTTAGCGCAGTCAGCGACAGTGGGTGGGTGGGAGAAGGTTTGACAGAAAATGTCCCGCAATGAAAAAGGCATTCTCAACAACACTCTTACCTTATCCGTCTTCTGCGCAACACTTTTGTAGTTGATTGATCCTGCCTCCCTTATACTACGAAACACTCCTGATACAGTCAGGTGTCTGTGGTACTGGGCTTGATTTGGATTTATGAAAGGTAGGGTTTTTTTGCTTGCGCATAGTAATTTGCCTTAATTTAATCCAAAATGCCACCGTGCCATCACGCACACGGTTACTGGCGAAATTTAATGGATTCGAGTTGTATATGACAAACAACAAGCGCTCATTATGAGCAATAAATTTTTCGCTGACCGAGCTGAAGACCATTGCGCAACAAATGTTTCACCGTATGGGCTCGGCGGTAGCCATACGGTAATCGATGGCAGTAGAAATGCCCAACACGCGCACGACAAAATGTTGCCACCGATCAAAGATGCGGGCAACGTAAACACCGATTGATCTTATTTGCAGGCGGCGTCGTCAATGGTTCGTGTAAATATTCGCTCCAAACTCACCGACGATTAATGCAAACGCGACCGGCACCCCCACCAACCCCACCAACGGCTACCAACACCTACGCAATGAGTCAGAGTTAAGGAGAAGATGGCGGTTTGGGAATCCACCTACCAGCCTCCCTGGACCACATTACCGCAGACGCGTAAGGAACATACAGTAGAATGTGAGCATTATTGGAAATTTTCTGTTGTCCGACCACTGCTATCCTCCTGTTGGTTTATTTGATTGAGAAAGCCAAATACAGGAAGAACTCGGCGTGTGTTCCTTCGAGGTTACGGTTGCGTGCGGGTTACGGTCAAGGGCGGGTTACGGTCAAGGGCGCAAGGCATACATTATTAAGGATCTAATGTACAATTGACGGACATTACAAACATTTTAATCCAAAGAAACTAATTCAGAATGCATGGTTTTCGCAAAAATTGCGTGATAATCACAATACACAGATGCACATTTCTTTCGTCATCGAAGCAGTGAACCTACAATAGCGTGAAAGATTCTTGATTCATACTCGAAACTCCATCAGACGACAACGCTTCAAGACCGGCCGTTCCTTCGCGTTCATGGGCTGGACACCAAGTTGCTTTCGGTTTGAATAAACTTCTCCACGACTGAAATATGGCAAGTTCCGACAGACCATCGAAAAACAATGAAACTATCCAAAACTTCTTTTAAGTCTACCACTTTTCTAATTCAAGTTCAAATGCAATTCAATCCGTCATTCTTTCATTTATTTTCGATGAACTATATTCTCAATGCTGCAAATAAAAAAATCAACTTACCCTGCCTTTCTGGACGTTTCTGACGATATGGTAGATCGCAAATATAGGAATGCATATCATGGACAACAAAGATATAACCCAGGCGAGAGGAGTAGCCCAAGAAGGATAAGTGTAGAGGCGTTCATTTTTGCCATACGTCATTACATCGTTAAGCTGAAATGACAAGCTGGCGCCAGTCAACGTCTAAAAGTATCACTTAAAGTTCTGAAAAGTAAAAGTATCTGAAATAGTTTGTACCAGGAGGAACAAAGGAGATGTGACTAGCCATGTCATACGAAAATAGTACCCAGTAGCCCCAAATAGCCGACCGATTATGTTACTTGGCACTCCAAGCATCAATTGTACGTCATAAACGAAATTATTCAGTCCTGCAACGTTCAATGCTTTATTATTGCGAATAGTATTTATTATTCGCATACCATATATGTGAATTACGCAGATAACTTCAAGCATGACGATCACAACTAGAGCCAGTCCCGCAGAGTACTCATTCAATATGGTAAAGTAGAAAATTCCAGCCTGAAAGTAAACTGAAATTTTTAGATACCGCTTGATGTGGAGTCATATCAGTCTCCTCTTTCGACCTTTCTCCACCCAGCTAAGACATATAATGGCTCCTGGCTGATGTAAATAGAATAAAGGATCAATTAAAGTCCATGTCTTTATGTGTCTGCAATTGTTAAAAGGTATTCTCACTCTTGTGCAGAGAGGCAGTCCACAAAGGAACATTATGGCACACGTCACGATGACTACCATAGACTTATGTGCCCTCAATGAGGGCATTTGGTCGATGACAGAAGTGGTGATCGTTGCGACCATGCTGAACTGACTGTCAACGCCTACTGTCAGCATCATAGTGAAGAATAAAATTGCCCAGATATACGGCGCCGGCATTCTGCTAATGGCCTCCGGAAAAGCGATGAATACTAGGCCACTTCCTGAAGAAGGAATTAGAACGTATGAACATTATATAATATTATGCACGGAAGTATTTGATCAAGCGGTATGCGCATGAGTTCAAAATATGTCAAATGCGTCCGAGTCAAATGCAATAATGCTGAATAACATGTATCATGATAGCTGGTAGGCAAAACGCTTTGCTTTATCGGTACAGCATTTTTTCCACGATGGGTTATTGTTCAAAAGATCATCAGTCGTATCGGATTTCTTCTCATATATAATCTCCTCAAATATTACAAAATATCACCACTCCAATGTTTGGTTTTATTTTTCGAATAAAAGAACCTTATATTATATGTAGTTCATAGAATTTCATACTGAAAATCAGACCTGAGCGTGGGGGGGGGGGTTTGGGGAGGGGTGCGCACCCCCAGAGGGTTTTGAACTAACACTTTGTAGCAATATACTAAACCGTTAGAAAACTCACACATAAGCACTATATTTACTTGGCTTCAACAAGCGCCATAGAATCTCATTTGCTGAATATGAGATCCGAAAATTGCACTTTATTCCAGAAGTATATCATGAAACAGCTATTATCCAATCGTGAGACCCAGGTCCGAATAAAAAAAGATGAACCTCGTACCGCTTTGAACGACGGCATCGATTTTCACGCCTTGTTCAGTGGCCATGAAGCCGAGAGTACTGAAGATAGCGGCTCCAGCGAGGATGCTGGTTGCACAGTCGATCAATGTGACGGCAATGGCGTCACGGCAGCAGTTGTTCCTGAACTTGCTGTAGCTGGCCATAGTGATCAGCGACCCGAAACCAATCCCGTACGAGTAGAATACCTGCGTGGCTGCCTCCTCCCATATCTGAAAAAGATAACGATCTCTATGTTTCAGGAGATTGGTTAGAAAATAATCCAATGCATGCAGATTTTTTTAAACTAAAAGTTGATTTTTGTGGCTTCAGTTGGGTTACCTTTGGAGAAAGCAATTTGGTGAAATTTGCTTCAAACATGTAATACTGCAGTCCCAGTTCCATGCCAGGAAGAGTAAGTCCACGAACTAATAGTATGGCGAGGACTACATATGGTGCGGTTGCCGTCAAATAGACCACTTTTCCACTCGTTTTTACGCCTTTGATTAGGCACGCGCAAGTTAACACCCAAGACAAAAAGAGGGCAACCAGCAATTTCCAATTAAAACCGCCAAACGAATCCATTGTTGTCGTTTTTTCAAGGATAAAGTTTCTAAAACGAACGAAATAGCAGTTGCTTTCAAGCCGTACACAGATCTAATTGAGGAAATGATTTACTTGTTAACCCAAAGCTGAAACCAATTTATATATTTAAACGTAATGATTTTGTTTCTTCATTTGTTTCCTTTCTCTGTAGTCACAAAGAGGAAATTAAATCTACGGGTAATGTAAGCATTAGCCTCACTCAAAGAATTCTTCCGCGGGACCAGTAATTGAGACGTTTTTGAAGAAGGCCATCTTGGTCGCAAGCATTGTCTCCGATTCGTTCTTAAGATAACATGTATAATTGAAAAAGAAAGTATGGTTTGACTGAGTAGCCGGATCGAGCCCAAACTTGCTTGCACAGCGGTCCTGTTCCAGACTTGAATCGCACGCTGTAATTAATCAAGCGTTGATATTTATTTCTTTTCGCGTTGAGAACTCTAAGCGTATGTGAGTTTCAATATATCCTGTATAAACTTACAAATAGTGTTCCACCAATTTGTGCAGGATGACCACAACATTTCTCCGCGAAACGAAACCACGAAATAAATGAGACTCCATGCTACAATCATATTGTAGTAGATGCTGACGAGAAAACTGACCATCACCATCGCCCAGCCAAGTCCTGAAATTTAAAAATATGAAATTTAATAAATTAATAAATATATTTACTGTCTACATAGTACATGTATATGTTTGAAACTACGGCTGAATAGAGGATTTCACAGTCATTTGCGTTATAATCGTAAAATTTATTGGATCTAATCGTTGCAAATGTTTAACACCATACCTTGAAACACTGGAACAAGTTTTCCAAAGACACAGTTCGGTCCAAGACTAGAAAACTGCCCCAGGCATAATTCCAGATAGAACAGTGGCATGCCAGCAAGCAATGTGGCAAACACGTAGAGAATAAGGAATACGGCTAAAATTCAGATTCAATACAAGTCTCAGTTTTTCGTCGCAAAATACTGCACTGAGGAACCGATGGACAGTTAAAATATAACTCTGTGCAAGTAGATTTCATTTGACTATGAAACAATGAAAATATTTCAAAGTAAAATCAACGCTATTTGTTTTCGATCACACCGAGCTCGCACTGAATTACTTTTCATTATTGTCAAACTTACCTCCTCCATTTTCGTATGCCAAATATGGAAAGCGCCAAAGATCTCCGTAGCCAACGCCGTAGGCGATGCATGATAAGAAGAACTCCACTGGAGATCCCCATGAGCCGCGTTCGTGAAACTCTGTTTCACCCATTTCAATCACTGGCTTCAGTAGATCTTTTTACGTTAATTTGTCTCTCAGCTGTACAGATAATTAATTCTTCGTAGTAATTAATGAGACTAGAGACAGCTTCGCAATCACATATTACAGATGGGGTCAGTACTACTGGTACTGGTACTGACGGGGTTTTCGTGTACTGGTTAGATACTGATACTGGATTACTGGCAGTTCTAGTGTATAAGGTACTGATACTGAAATAGTACTGGTACCGACTAGGAAACGGATGATGTGCTGGTACTGGTACTAATTACCAGTACGAGAATTATTTTTGTCCTGGTACTTGTACTGATTCTAAAATTATGGTTCCACTCCACCTATATCGCATACCTACGGCAATCGCTGCAGCTTCGGAGAGAGCAGCCTAAAACCTAAGATGGGATCAGAGCACACCCTGTTTTAGCTGTCCCCTTCAATTTTTGGTGGTTTAGTGAAAGGAGAAGGATACATTTCTGATACAGTACCACCCCTCTAATCACGATTCATCACTTGGCCAGTCGTCCTAACTTAGCAAGCATACTTCTGTCGCAACTTATTGACATACATACAGTATTTTAGTTTTCGACTTTATTCCGAAGTCACTAGTAGCTGTCTGACAATACAAAATGCCGAAATATTGAACAGAAAGTACTTAATCGTTGGTCTACGTGCTCATTGTGACTCCCAGGTTCAAATATGAACTATATTAGACAGAGTGTAATAGTTTGAATCGTGCATTAGACGCTCAATTCTAAAACGCTGCCTACAATTAACTGGTTTTGCTGGTTTCGACATCTTTCTCTTTCCGTGTTACAGGCACAGTGTGCAGAACAAGATCGTACATGACTGGGAAACAACTGTTGTTCTGCAATTGCACGTAGAGTTACATATTTTGATTTAGTCTACACCGAAGATCATTCATTTCTTTGTACCCCTCTTGCTGACGCCGCATAATGCTTTCATCTTGAGTCAACTGATCGATTCCAATCTTTTATTGAAAGACGTTATTGCGACCTCGGCTGTAATTGCTCGTCTCATACCATACATGTAACTGGTGTCAAAAGTTGGGGAGGGGTTCAGGAAAAAATTTGCATTCTCAGGGTCAAAATTAACATCATCAGGCAAAAAATATTAGTGGGAATTCAAACTTTAAAATTTTTTTTGAATTTTCGGCTGATTTC
>JAQGAX010000669.1:0-14816 GCA_034698105.1 Plectus exinocaudatus
GTGCGGTGTTGCCGCACCGCACCGCCGCACCGCACCGTACCGCACCGCATGCTAAAACCGAAGTATAAACCCGGCTTAACGGACTTAACGGACTGTCGTATGATACAATCGACTGTCGTGCGAGGGAGATACAATGGCTGTTCAGAAAAGCCCATTCACCCACTTATATCTCTAAGTACCGGTCAGGAACACTGAACTTCTGAGTTTTCTGCAGTTAAATATTAAAACGATAAAAGAATTCTCAGTAAAGTTTTGTTTATGGACAATAAATGAATCCATCGCTTATTGAAAGATTCTAGCAAAAAAATTGAGGCAGGATCAGTGTCCACAAGTAAAAACCGCATAAGTGCACAAACCGTATAAGTGCATAATATTGTCCGGTTTATCTTATCCGGTTTATATTATCCGGTTTTATTGTACTTAGTTTTGCGTTGCAGTTACTAGTTTACAATGGAGATTGCTGCGTGTAAGAATTGCTGCGTGTAACTCGTAAATACGCCCGGGGCTTATTTACGAGAAAATAAGATGGTTTTAAGTGTTACCGATCCTTCTGATCTTTACCTCACTAGCACTATTAGTACATTTCGGTCTTCCACATTCAAGCGCAATGCGAATGTTTATCTGCCAGCGCTCAAGGTACGTGGCGAATTCATTATTTGTTTATGTGTCGGCATCTATTTTTGCAATAGACGTGTCACAACATTTTTGCAAAATTGCACGAAAGGCGAAAACAGGGTGGCGTATATATTTCAGAAGAAAATTGAACATTATCGCATTCCTCCTTCCGTGACATCTATTCGTTCGATTATTTACCATTCTCTTTCATCCGAAAATGAATGTTAAACGAACGTTGCTTGCTGTCTGCGTCCTTGGGACACTGTTTGATATCAGCTGCTCGGCGCCAAGGAAAGATCAGAAAGCGGACGAATATAACGTGAGTTTCAAAATAAGATCTGCAGCAGAAAGCTGAAGTCCGAAGAACATGACAGCTTTTATAAATAGATAAATAAATAATCATCATCTGAGATCCATTTTTAGACATTGCTTCGCAAGTCTCGAAGCAACTATAGCGAAGTAAATCGGCCTATTCCTGGTCAAGAGTGGTGCGTAGACAATGAAGGCGTCTCATACACTTTCGGAGACAAATGGTTGAATGGACATTTGATGTACGAGTGCAAAGAAGACGGCGTCGAAATCACTGGTACAGGTGCACTGCCATTCTCCTAAATACTCTGAAACATCAAAAATTAGGCTTGGTATGAGCCGCATACATGTAACAGGTGTTGAAAGTAGGGGGTTAAGGAAAAAATGACATATTCAGGATCAAATTACCATATTAGGCAACAAAAATATTGGCGGGAATTCAAAATTCAAAATTTTTTCACCTGATTATGCAAATTTTTCAAATTTTCGGCCGATTTCCAGGGGGTTCCGGTTTTTCTCGCGTTGGGGGACTAAGGTATCCCAAGGAATCCCCACTTACATTCATGGTATGCAGGTGCGAATCTCTCCAGACGGTTTGAAACTGTACGCACTCCACAGATCGATAAGGTTTTTGTACATTGCACCCTCCGGACGCAGCCCGGGTGCTCCCCATAATATTTTTATGGTACAGTAGAAGCAGAGATCGGCTGACCGATGTACGTCCTGTGGGTTGGCTCTGGACATCCGAGGGTTACAAATTTTTCTGGACATTCGAGTCCCTAGACAGCACCAAAACTAAATATTTTAACCGCATAGCTTGCGAACTTTTTTTTTTTATAAAAAAGGTCTCCAAAAAGGGATAGTTAAGAAACACTGCATCCCCCTTTCATTTAAAAAATTTCTGTCTAGGGGCCAGCTCTCAAACCTCAACTGAACAGGGCCCCCCTGGCCCCTGGACGTTTGGGGCCATCCGGGGCCGTACCTTCGTCCTAGTAGAACCCAAATGTACAGTAAGAGACCCGGATTTAAGAGTAACCCTGACATAAGAGACATTTTCGATTCACCATGTATGCTCTTTCATCCAGATACTACTATAACGATAAAATGCATTATGGTACTGTATGTACTGTAGCACGCTTGCTTGCAAGCGTTCTTTCTGTTTGTTGCGAATTATAAAAGTGTCATTGCAGGCTGCCAGATTCGCCCTGGATTAACCTTGTTACCAAATCAAGACTTGGTTGCGGACAATATGGCATACAGGTGCTATCGTATTGATCACGGTAGATACACCGTCTACAACGAGTACGCTTGTGGATTGGGTCCCAATCAACCGTCTTGTGACCTACAACGAATCAACATTCGTTCAGTCAGATAAAGAAATTCGGAGGCGATTGATTCATTTCGTTTTTGGCATTGCTAAGCAGATGTTTTTGAATTTCATGCAATGGTGCTTCTATCCTCTATTGACTGAAAAATACCGTACTTTATAGTACAGTAGTACACGGGGTGACACTCTACCATGAGTTGGATCTATAAAGCCAGGTTTATACTTCAGTTACAGGATGCGGTGCGGTACGGTGCGGTACGGTGCGGTTTGGCGGTGCGGTAACGTCATTTATACTATTTTGCTAGCGGTTGAGGTCGCATGCGGCAAATCAACCGCCACGCCGTAATACTTGGCGATGTTTTGTATGGCGCAGAGCCGCATGCGGTAGTTCAAAAAAATATTGAAATACGGCATGCGGTAGAGTGCTGTCGACTAGCGAAAAAATTGATGTTTGAAGGCATTTCGCTTCAAGATCCACATTTTTCAGATGCGCCGAGTATAAATTGAAAAAATGTCAGTGGCCGTGCGGCGTAATGCGGTGCGGTCCAGAGGGGGAGGACCCCTGGCTGGGGGAGGGGGTGACCCCCCTGGACTTAAAGAACAATGCCAATTATTACCATCGCTATCATCACAAATGAACTATTTATCATAACATGAAAGCTCGCAGAATTTTTGCCCGCTGTTATGGAAGTAGTTGGAAGAGTGGTTGTGTTGGTAGTTGGAGAGGTAGTTGTGGTGGTAGATGAAGGGGTAGTTGTTGTGGTAGTTAGAGAGGTAGTTGTTATGGTAGTTAAAGATGTAGATGTGGTAGTAGTTGGAGAGGTAGTTGGGGTGGTAGATGAAGGGGTAGTTGTTGTGGTAGTTGGAGAAGTGGTTGTCGATGTGGTTGAACTTGATCCGCTGCCCGGATCTTGCGGGTAAACACCGGCTGTAGCTGGCACCACGTCGTTCCAGAACACTCTGGCGGTTTCACGATAGCTCTGCTTCATCGAGGAATTTACATCGATCTCCATGTATTGGTACGGATTGTCGAAATTCACCGGATTCCAGCCGGGTTTCCTGAATCGCAGCGAGTTGGTAGCGTAGGTTCAAGAGAAAAAAATCAGAGTCAATATGTTTGTGAAGGTTATGAAATTCAAATGACGCGCCTAGCTTTTACGCATCACACTACAGGCAACACAGAAATCGCGCACCGCCGGCACTAGACATGAGCGTAAAATAAGGGGCGTGACTCAATAGCTCAGGGGTAGAGCGTTCGCGCGCAAGGCGAAAGGTCGTGGGTTGGAGTCCCATCTGACCTGGTTCGCTTCTTCTTCTTTGCTCACGCAAGCCTTTCTAATTACAGCACACAAATATTAGTGTTTCAGAGTTAGCTTTGGAGGTTATCTAACCTACCCTTTTTGAACGGTGATAAAACAGTTCCCCCTCAACATTACCTATTTGATTAATTTAGCTTATAAAATAGTTTTGATTGCTTACCCATTTTTCGCAAAATCTGACCATGTTTTTCCAAAGAAGTTTGCAACAGTTAAGTCATCTGTGGAAACCGAAGGGTTATCTTCCCA
The DNA here is from genome assembly GCA_034698105.1 of Plectus exinocaudatus. Classification (NCBI taxonomy): domain Eukaryota; kingdom Metazoa; phylum Nematoda; class Chromadorea; order Plectida; family Plectidae; genus Plectus; species Plectus exinocaudatus. The sequence continues at coordinate 3,817 of JAQGAX010000669.1, forward strand.
GAAAAGCTCTTGCATGAAAATATAAAAAAGATCTTCTCCGTGGTAAACAGCTAAAAATTTGTAAGTTTGTGCTGCATACGCAGCCGTGTCGGACATCCTGGCATGTCGGCATGTCGGACAAACCAGCAAGATATACCCTCGTACCCCATCCCGCACGCGCACGTCTGCCCTGAACTATCCCATTTTCGGAGGCTCATATGCAAATGGTAAAGTCCTCTGAGAAGTTTGATTTGTCCTCTGGTGTATAAAGTTGTCAGTTTTCGGTTTATATGACTGTTATCAGCTTCAAGGCGTGGAGACAGACCCTCAAACGTCCCAATTCATATGTAAAAAATTATGATAGTCGGTTGAGCGTAGCGCACGTGGAAAGTCTGAACGCTGAACAGTGGACTCGCGCAATTTACATCATATTCTACGGTACTACATATTACACGACGAAATTTATCGTTTCCACCATACAAACTGCTCTGATTCACCCCGTCAATCTGCTGCAAAAGATTTCATAAACTTACGTATCCAATTTAAGTTAGGATCGAATTGGAAAACGTGAGTGGGATAGACGTATTCGTAGAGAAAGACATTCGGATTATTATTGATTCTTTGCCAGAAATCCGCTTCTCTCGCAGCCAGTGCCACGAAAAAAGCATCTGTTGTTACCTGCAATTTCATTTAGGCCCGCTGGATTGAATGCCAGCCGATGCAATTTTTAATTTATATCACAATTCCTCGTGCCATGAATTTAAAATGCCTACCTGGTTGTTCCGTATAAGAGGGGACCATCTCTTCTTCGGAAAATAAATTCAAATAAGAGGGAGGTCTCTATTTTGGAAAACCCCGGTACAGTCTCAGTTTTGTTTCTGCTGGAGAGAAACTCTCTGGGGGTATGCACCCCATAGGTAAAACTCCGTTCTGTTCAGTGTGAACATCAGTCTCATTCTATTCGAGAGAAACGTTTTATACCCCATGAGTATTTGCGAAAAATGCAACTCCACCTGGCGGGTACGTACCTCTCATACCTCCACGCTCCCTCGCTCGCTCTGAGCGTGGACCTCAATGATTTAAAAACAAGCAAAAAACCATTTCTTTGAAAAATTCCCATAGATCTGACCCACTCTTTTCCATTTAGTTCATTCGGTGCCCACGCTTATCCAGACCTGGATGTGGGGGGTGGGCACCCACCAAATCTTTGTGCATCCCCCAGCCGCAAACACGTGTCTACCTCTGCGCTTATCCCTTTCAATTTCATTACCTCACCTGAGAAAGGACCTCGAACCACACAAGATTGTCCTTTACTGGATCCGGGACCGGGATAATCGGTGCGACATAAACGCTGTCGATCAGTTGTGCTATTAGAGATTGCTGATCTCCATAAAAAGCAGTGAATTGATCTCTGTGCTGCTGGTAGTATTGTTTTGTATAGGAGGTCATGTTTGTAACTTTGTTAAGCAGGTCGTCTATCTCTGAAAATAAATTGCTTCGTGATCGTTACCCACAATAAGTTTTGGTTTTGGCGACCTTTAAAAATATGTCGCCAAGTACGTGGCGAAAATTTTTAGGGGATATACACTATAATTGCAAGTTTCCAACCGCCCACCTCTGAGCTGTCCTGCTCAAGTCCCTGAATTGCGACCTGGTTTGATCTGTGTCATGATTCGAAAAAAAAACCAAAACTTACCAAAATAGGCCCATTCGTCATGATTTGTTCCGATTAAGACAGGGATGTTGGATCGATTTGCAGCCAAATCTCGCGGGAATCCTGGCAGGAAGTAGTTATCTTTCACCATTAGCCAGCCTAGTGCATTAGTCTAAAACTGTTGGCATGTTTTGTCATTGTTCATTAATTCTCAAAGCCTTCGTAATTTACCGCTTCCGAAGCAATGAATTGTTGAAACGGCATATTCTGCAGACATTGTTTGAGTGATGAAAAGTTTCCTGCCGCCCATTGACTACTTGTGAAGTTGCAAAGTTGCATTGCCCGCATTTCGCTTAAATGTTTGTAACCGGTGGTTCCGTCCAATTCCAAAAGAGTAACTCCGCTCTGCATTATCGCTTTTTGAAATAAGCCTGCAAATTTCCTTTCTTTGCTCTTTATCATAAAATGCAATGATGTATAAAGCCCGGAACAATAGAGGATTACTGAATGCAGGTTTCAGCACACCTGTAACCAGGGGATCCAGAAGGGGTCACCCCCTCCCCCAATCAGGGGTCGGACCCCCTGGCTTCCACCCCTGGCTTCCCCCCCCCCCCCCCCCGAGGAGGTCCAGACCCCCCTGGCCTCGGACCTTGGTTACAGGTATGGGTTTCAGTGATATCAAGTTCATGAAGATGTCCGTTAATCCGCTGGAAAAGCAAACTCTTTCACGCATACTTTAGGAGCTAGTCGGCTCCAATTGCAAAATTTGTTGAATCTTATCAAGCTATTAACATAGAACTGAGCGAAGCGATAAGAAGGGAAGTTCACGCTGACCGATTCGCAAACTGTCGTCGGCTAAGCGCAAGTATGAGAGCAAAAATGGAAAAACAATCTCACCTCGAGATAAGGGAGAGTAGGTATGGGCTGAGACGCTTGCTCCGCCGGCTGATTGGCCAAAAATCGTCACTTGTGAAGCGTCGCCTCCGAATGCACCAATTTCTTGCTGGACCCATTGCAATGCCATTACTTGATCAAGCATACCCAAATTGGCAGGAAATTCAGACGACTGAGTCGTGAAAAATCCTGAATTGCAAAGGGAATATATATTGAGATACGTCAAATAGTGTCAATTTATAGTGGAAGATTTACTCAATTTCCTTAATTTACATTGTATTCTTAAATTGCGAACAAAAAGGAAAGTCCACAACTCCTCTGTTCTACAGTTCCTGAGCAAAAATGCAAAAATGCAACTTCGAAGCGGTTGATTGGAGCTTTTTCAGTCATTAAAATCATTTCTTCTTTATACCGAGTAGACCAAGTCGATATTGTATGGTAACGACGACGACACCTCGACTGACCAAATTTCTGACAATTCCTTTCAAGCCAAAGAACTGAGCATTTCCATTAACAAATGCTCCGCCATGAATCCACACCATTACTGGATATTTCGATACTGAGCTGACCTGCAAAGTTTTTGGTTGATCTGCTAGAAATCATAATTTCGGCAAAATGATTCAATTCTCTCGAAGTCCCGTCAATCGATGCTAGAAGGGGCAAGAAGGGGCTAGAATCGACGCAACATTTTTTTCGAAATCCAGGAGCCGTATTCATGAAACGCGGTTTACAGGGTTAGGGTTTGGGTTACAATGCAAAGCATAAGACACTAGGGTAATCGATAAAATTATACTTTGCATTGTGCCCCAAACCTGATTCATGTAACCCGTGTTTCATAAATACGGCTCCTGTAGGGTTCCAAGCAACATGTCCGAATATTGAACTGAATTTTAATTTATGGATACTTCACGCAAGGGCCGAGTTCAGGGGGTAACCCATCCAAAACGTCCTTCCCACACTTTGGTGTCGTACACCAGTTCGACACATACTGTAGAGCTGTGTAACGAACAAAGTTTTGCGACAACGTTTCCTGCAAACTGAGAACTGTTAAAAAATAATCGCCGCCATTCGATCGGCATCCATAAACACCAACTACTCCGATATCAAATTTCACAGCTGATCAAAGCAACCATCCGCGTTACGCAACAAGGTAAAAATGCGATAACTTAAAAACTTCAGAAAATTGTCGTACTTACGTACATCTGGCGAGAAAACGTTAAGATAAAGACAGTCTTCGCTGGACTTTACTACGATGGCGCCTGGAATCTGTGGACATTGAGCGTAGGAATCGTACGATATCGCGTTCAGTGGTGAATTCCAAGCAGTTTTCGCTTTCGGCCGCTGAAATTTTGCTCGACATATTCATTGCCCAATTATGTTAAACGATAAAGATGATATTTCTAGACCCCGCCTTTTCCTGGACTTAAGGAAGACCGCAAGATGACCCACTTGAGACCAGCTCCCGCCTCGGTTCTCGCCTTCAGTACATCCATAAAATTGCAATCTGGAGCTTGTTTCATGAAACTGCAGGAATTACAATTACAGCTGTCGTAATTATAACTCTTGGAGTTTTGCAACAGCTTTGTGAAACAGAGAATTGTAAAATTGCGTGGTATTACCACGAATGTTATGAATTGCGGAATTACAACTCAACAAAAGTTTTATGAAATAGGCCCAGACCTGTAGATCTACGATCCAAAGCTGGCTATATTAAATCAGTAAATCGCGTTCGATACTTTAGGGTTAGTTCGAGGACGGCGTTAGGGGGAATGAAGCGCACGAGTTCCCATCCCCACCCCATCCGAGATGGCGCCCGCTAAAACTCAGAGTTGCCTTTTGTTTTGATGATAACATGAATTGTCAAAATATCATTGCAATACAATTGCAGAGTAAATTTGCAGTTACAGTTTCATCAATGCTTCAACAATGTTACTTTCACAAAGAGAGAATGGTAAGTGACAATCAAAATTTACCTGAAAGCCTGAACCTGAATTTGAACCTGATTACCTGAAAGCGCAGGGGTCCCACAGGTGGTTCCGCGTAAGGAATACCCAGGAATACGTCAGCACTGCCGTAATAGAGCTGTGATTTGTTTGTTCCGTAATCAGCGCGAAAGCCGTTAACGACTCCTTTCGATGTCGTCACTGCCACGCATTCTGATATCCGAGGCAGGATAGTACAAATAGCGAACAGCAGCAGATCCTTTGTCACGACCATAGTTTAACAAATTGTAATTTCCTGAATTGTAAGGGTATTACATCGACATATGAATATCATACTGTAACAGATGTCGAAAGTTGGGGAGAGGTACACTAACCAATTTGCATAATCAGGCAAAAATTTTGGTGCGAATTTGAAATTTTGGGACTTAGGGGAACTACCGAAAGCCTCCGAAATTCCCCCATAGTCCCCCCACTTTCATATGTGTCCAGTATTTCTCAAAAAGAATATAAAATGATGAAACAGACTGAATATAGCGCCGTTGAATGCAAGACCACGACAGCTAAAATAGTCAATCACTCACTCCCGGTTGTACTAGGAGGAGGCCGATGACGGAGGTTCGGGGATATCTGTTTCCCTTTTACTCAGTCATGCGACCATAATGCACACAAAGTCTAGAACAAGACCTCTTGGATACTGTAAAAATATGAAAACTACTTTTAATTATCCAAAGCGGCATTCACAAAGTTGGACAAGGTGAGTATCTCATGGGATTCAATTTTGAGGCTTAGCTACCTGTGAAACACTCGGACAAGACGTACCCTGCAGTTCCGTGTCAATTGGCACTGTAGACGGTAATGCTGAGGGAATCTCAGACAACCGTGACACGCTATATTGCGAAAATATTTTGAGGTAAAGCAAGCCTAGACAGAAGTTTAGTTAGACTGCAATCTATGCAATGCTTTAACTTTACAGCTGACGATATACATACATTGTCCAAGTTTATTACGAGGCGTGATGTATGACGAGGGTGTGATTGCGATGGTCTGTCAAATATTGACAGAACGCGGTGTCATGCTATAGGAGCGTAAAAGTCCATCAGATATTGGCGAAACCGCAATGTCATGCGCAGAAGCGACAAAGTAATCAATCATGCATCAATTCATCACTGATTGATGTGAATCAGCGACTGTAGTCTAAGTATATTTATAGTCTATAGTGCATGTCTATAGTCTCCATGTTTGCTTTTAACTTTACAGCTGACGATATATACTGTCCAAGTTTCTTACGAGGCGTGGTAGGTAACGAAGATGCGACGGTCCATCAAATATTGAAAAAATGCAGCGCATGCTACAGGAGCGTGAAAGTAATCAATCATATACCAATTCGCTACTGACTGATGATTCTCTACGATCGATTTACTTTCAGTCGAAGAACGGTAACACCTCTGCATGAGCTGCCGCTCCTCTTATTGGCTTGCAGCCCATCTCGTGCCAATCGTCGGACATCCGTTCACCACTATCGTGCTGTTTGCAACAGTCATGCGCTTGCAACCTCTCGTAATTCGATGAACTCCTTTGCACTGAATACAGGTATAGTAAACAACATTGTATTTCTCGTGAAGCAGTAGCAACGGCATCAAGAGCAATGACATCGGCTTCCATATTATCAAGTTTTCTCATACAATTATGTAATGGAGAAGGGCAAATTAAGAACAATTCCTAACGAATCGTTACAAGTATCTCTATCAATCGCATTGCAAGCAAAACTTTGATCAAGAAGCATTTTGCAGGGCAGTATTACAAATTGGATAATAATATACCATATTTTAAAAAATTCGAGCTGGATACGGGTGTATGGTGCATGCCTCGTTAAAAAGCCATTTAAGGAGAAATGTTTGCAGGATTTGACCTTACCGAGACAACAGTGGCTGGCGCTATGAAATAGCCTGCACTGCACTCGAAAGCGATATCTTTGCTACTCAAATTACAGTCGTCATGCTTCTTGTCCAACAAATAAATTATTCAATCAGCAATTCAAAGAATAATGCCAATTATTACTATGACCATCATCACAAATGAACTTTTCATCACGACAAGAAGGCTTGCAGAATTTGGAGACGAGGTTGTCGTCGAGGTCGGATTCGGTCCATTATCCGGATCCCGTGGGTAAACACCGGCTAGAGCTGGCACTACGTCGTTCCAGAACACCCTGGCGGTTTCACGGTAGCTCTGCTTCATCGAGGAGTTCACATCGATCTCCATGTACTGATATGGATTGTCGAAAGTCACTGGGTCCCAGCCTGGTGTCCTGAATCACAGTGAGCTGGTAACGGTAGGTTGGTCAGGCATGGATTTTCAGTTCACCCTCGTCATCCCCCTGTCGATTAATCTGGCTTATAAAATAGCCTTAATTGCTTACCCATTTTTTGCAAAATTTGTCCATGTTTTTCCAAAGAAGTTTGCAACAGCATAGTCATCCGTGAAAACCGAAGTGTTATTTTCCCACCAATCTTCTTGCATGAAAATGTAATAGAGATCTTCTCCGTGAAATACAGCTGAAATATTGGACGTGTGTCATGCATACATAGACGAAGAGAAGGAGAGGGACGGTGTAAAGAATTGTTATCTCACTGTTTTCCGAGTCGATTTGAACACTCCCGTTTTTGGACGCTCGAATAATGGTAAAGTACCACTAAAATTTCCATTGCCTGGTGAATGAAATTCTCAGTTTTTGGTTTATAGGGGACATTCATAAATTATTCCGCGCTTTTGGAAGGGGTGTCTGAGGAGGCTTCGCTATGACGTTATAACTACGCTTAACCGTATAATCGGGGTCGCAGGGATCGGCAGCAACCGACGGGTGGCATGGTATCGCAAACGTCAAAAAACAGCGCGGCGTAATTTATGGACGACCAGACTTCATAGCTGCTATCAGCTGGACGGCATGAAGGTAGACCCAAAAAAGCCCTAATTGATATTCAGTTAATGGACGATGACGGTCAGTTTAGTGCTGCCTCACGTCGAAAGTTTAAACGGTGAATTCGCACATTTCATGACGAATTATAGTTTGTGTGTTCTACCACGAAATCTACCGCGTTCACCCTGAGAACTCTGAATTCTCGTCATGAACTTTTCAAAAGATTTCATATACTTACGTGTCCACGGTAAGCTTTTAGCCATCCGGAAAGTATTGCTGGGAAAGACGAGTTCGTACAGAAAAACGTTCTTATTATTATTGATTCTTTGCCAAAAATCCGCTTCTTTCGCAGCGAGGGACGCCCATAAAGCATCTGTTACTACCTGCAATTTCAGTTGGTCATGCTGAAATGAACGCAGGGCGATATATTCAAAAATTCAAATTTCAGTAGTAACATTTGAATTCCATCAATTTTTACTTCATTGTTTCAAATTTTTTACCGTGATTATGCAAATTTTTCCCTGAACCCCACCCTCAGCTTTTTACACCTTTTATACAGTATGCATGACAGTGATTGGCATTTTTTACCATCTAAGGGCTACGTACTCCCATATGCGATCAAACCCTTGTTCTATTTCCAGTATGAGCTTATGTATTGTTTCCTGTATAAACCATTTTCTCCGGTATGAACCCCATTTTCTACAGGAGCAACGTTTTGCACTTCGAAAACAGATTTCGATAAGTGCAAATTCGTTTGATGATATCTTTACCCTACTTCAGTTCATCCCCGTCACGACCCCTTTAGTATTTCTTACCGTACCTGTGAAACGACCTGGAACCAGGCAAGATTGCCGTTTACTGGATCCGGAGCTGGCATTAACGGTGCAACATAAACGCTGTCGATCAGCTGTGTTATTAGAGATTGATTTTCTTCATAAAAACCAAAGAATCCGTCTCTTTGCTGCTGGTAGTATTGTTTTGTATAGGAGGTCATATTTGTAGCTCCGCTAAGAAGGTCGCCACTTTCTGGAAGTAAACTTTTTCGTGACTCTTGTCTTCCGTGGACGGGAAGCCTCGAATGCAAAGCCAAAACTTGCCAAAATAGGCCCATTCGTCACGATTTGTTCCGATTAAAACAGGAATGGTGGATCGATTTGCAGCCAAATCTCGTGGGAATCCTGGCAGGAAGTTGTTATCTTTCACCATATACCAACCTTGAGAAATATTCTAAAACTGTCTACACGTTTTATATATGTATTTATCATTAATTCTCATTGATTTCCAAACGTACATCTTCCAAGGCAATGAATTGTTGAAACGGCATGGTCTGCAGGCATTGTTTCAGCAATGTGAAATTTCCTGCCGCCCATTGACTACTTGTAAAGTTGCAAAGTTGCAATGCCCGCAGTTCGCTTAAATTTAAGTAGCCGAAGGCTCCGTCGAATTGCAAAAGAACAACTCCACTCTGCATGATCGCTTTTTGAAATAAACCTGCAAATTTTCTATTTTTCGTCTTTAATCATAAAATGCAATGGATCTCAAAGCCCGAAACTACTGAATTTGTACTGAATACAGATATTAGTGGTGTCTCGTTTCATGAAGGAGTCGGTTAATCTATTAATAAGTGATTCTTCGTCATTTAAATTTAAACCTAAACCTAAGCTTGAGAACAAAAATGGAAAACAGTCAAACAGTACCGCGCGATAGCGGTGAATAGGTGTGAGCGGAGACGCTTGCCCCGCCGACTGATTCGCCAAAAAGCGTCACTTGTGAAGCGTCGCCTCCGAATGCACCGATTTCTTGCTTGACCCATTGCAATGCCATCACTTGGTCGAGCATTCCCAAATTGGCAGGAAAATCTGACGACTGAGTAGTGAAGAACCCTGAATTATAGAGGGAATATTTAGGTGCGTGAAATCGTTATAAGCTCAAACAGAGATCTACATTGTATAGCGTAAAATTTCCGCAATATTCCCAATTTTGAATTTCTTGCGTTCGCGCGCATACAGTACTATTTTCATTCCAAAATTCAGCACCTGATTTTTCGAAGCGCCTCGGCCTTTTAAATATACGACATTCCTAGGTCTCGTTTTGATGTGTTACGCAATACGACGACGCAATACCCGGCATTTGCTTTATTCCTGACACAGAGCTTCCTGACCTGCGCTATTATCTGTCATCAAATTTAGTTTTTTTCTTTTTACCTAGTAGACCAATTCTGTATTGTATGGTGACAACGACGACACCTTGACTGACCAAATTTCTGACAATTCCTTTCAGGCCATAGTAATGGGCATTTCCAATAACAAATGATCCGCCATGAATCCACACCATCACTGGTAACTTCGAAGCTGAGCTGACCTGCAATTTGTTTGATAAGACAGCATAAAATTGCAATTGGTGCAAAAAACTATTAAAGTCTGTCGAAGCTCCATCAATTGTTGCTTGTGAGGCACAACGATTTTTGTTCAAATCTAGTATTATTGTGAGTGGGCAGTTCCATATTTTTAACTGAATTTTAATTTCTATTAATATGCAAATTTACTACCTTCGACTGAACTCTCTGGATAAGGAGCCATCGGGTAAATTTAAACAATGCTTGGCTCCTAATGCCGAATTTAGGGATAATCCACCCCAAATATTGACATCATATACCAGTTCAAAACACAGAGCAATGTAATAAACTGGTTGCAAGACGAGGTTTCTTGAAAATTAGGGAACTGTCGAAAAAAATGTCGCCGCCATTCGATCGATATCAGTGAACAACGCAGATTTCACAGTTGACGAAATCAACCAAAAAGCGTTACACAAACGCACGAATGCAACGACGCATTGACCCAGGGGTCTATTTCATAAAACTGTTGAGAGTTGAGATTGAGAATTGAGTTTTGCTTTATCACGTGAAGAATTGAGACTCAACTGAGTCTCAATTCTCAATCTCAACTCTCAACAGTTTTATGAAATAGGCCCCAGGTATGAACACATCTCAAAATGCGCACAAAAAATTTTGAAAAATGATCATACTTACATTTGGCGAGAAAACATTGAGAAAAAGGCAGTTTTCGCTGGCGCTCGCAACTGCCTGCGCTGGTGCCCCAACGGGGGTTGCAGGTTGTGGACATGGGGTATAAGAATCGTACGATAGCGCGTTCAGCGGCGAATTCCAAGCAGTCTTGTTCTGCGGTGGCTATAACATGCTCGATTTATTCAGTACCTGATTATGGTAGACAATATAGGACTTTTCTATGCCTCCACCTGTCTCAGTAGTCAAAGACGACCGCTAGATGGACCCACTGGGTCTCAGCGTCCCTCAGTTTACTCCTTTAGTAAATCAATGCATTGCAATCGTGTGGGAACCTACGATCCAACGCTGAGTAAATGAATAAATCGTGTCTGATGTTGGGTTAGTTCGAGGATGGCTTTGGGGGGAATGGAGCGCACGAGTCCCCATCCCCATCCATGCGAGGTGGCGCCCCCTCGAACGCAAAGTTGTCATTCTTTGTTTTTTTCGGTAACGTGTGCTACTCTCGAACTGCTAATAAACTCAATACTATTGCAGGGTAAAGCTCGCAGTCGCCGCTTCATCAATGTTTCAGCAATGTTACTTTCACAG